>CP136063.1:141429353-141687207 GCA_032622095.1 Siphonodentalium dalli | reverse complement strand
TTTCTTGTTGAAACTCGGACGGATTCGTGATTTCTACTATAAGTAAAATTCCAACTCTTGTTCTCCCAAGTCGTAAATTCATGCTGATATTCGGGGGGATTTTCGCAACAGTATTTTCTCTGGGGAATACCGGTAAACTTGTAATTTGAATATTATAACATAAAACTCATGCTTGTAATTTCCATCTTTTGCAGTTAGACTAATTAATATAGACTTCTAGGTCTACCAACTTTCGAATAGATATTACGCCGCAGCCCACACTGTCAGGCCATGCATACGATGCTATGCGTAATTATCAGGGGCGTATAACACTGGTTGTTTTCTTCTCTTTTTCTATTGCAAGGTGGTAAGAAATGCGCCCGGAGAGTCTTTCATCAGCAATAGCTGCGATCTATCACCAATTACCGAAGAGCTTCTGTTCCGAGAAACTACTACTACTAATGAAAACGAATCTTTCGTTTCTGATCGGTCATCGTCGGGGATAAGTTTTTTTACTCCGACTACAGACATGACACCAATGCATTCACTTACAGAAATGCTTGAACGACTAAGTAACAGGCCGGAAAATAGATCAGCAAGTAACCCGTCCTTCAAGAGTGCACTCAGTGAAATGAGTGACATGATTTCGCTGGAAATGGACGAAAGCTCCACCAGCTCTTACAGCACATCGTCTAGCTCAGACGAAGATGACATTAAACTCAAGACTGCTTTAGCGGGTTATGAAGCGGATAATATACCAAGTTGTAGACTTACTTACCACTCGAAGGCAAAGGGTAAACGTAAGATGGTTGGATGTGGCGCTTACGGGAATGTTTACCTGGCCGATTTACTGCAACCGACCAACATATGCAGAGTGGCCGTTAAAGAATTCGAACCCGAAGAGACAGAGTTGAAGATTATGACCGAAGCCATGCTCTTGAGGTATCTTGAGGGAAGTCAATACACACCGCGGTGCTATGGAATCACTAAAGACAGACTTGATGACCAGCAACATATCGGAATTGTTCAGGAGTATTTGGCCAATGGGCTGACACTGGACAGGTTTCTGCGACGGAAGCCTCATTTACCTAGAGAGAGTTGGCTTAATATAGCATATCAGATAAGTGATGGACTCTCCAGAATTCACGATAAAGGAATAGTCGTGAATGATATAAAAACAAACAACATACTTATTGACGATGATACGTTGGACATTTTTTTCATAGACTTTGGACTTGCCACTCTCAGAGAAGGCATGGTATTTCGTCTGTGTCATTCCCTGTACAAGTCTTCACATATAGCGCCTGAAGTGAGAGCGGGTGGCTCAACGTCGTTAGCAGCTGACGTCTATAGTCTTGGCCATACTCTTTCGCTTCTGCAACGAAGGTCACATATCGGAGAACTGACTGACATTGTTTCGATGTGTCGTGAAAAGGAACCACATGATAGACCACCAGCATCATGCATCCGGGCACTCCTGCGTGATATATGAAGAAATATGTGAATTCCGTTGACTCAGCATCGTCTGGTCTGCCTATGTTAATGGCAACAAACCACGTTCTTCCGCCCTTATACACATGGAGACAAGTGGTATAATGGCACCCTGTAATGTCTGACATCCTCAACACACATAAGTCGGATCGGAGTCCCACGCAAATATAGGGAGCAAATAAAACTATTTTAAATTGAATATGTGCCTTATAAATAGTTCTTGAATTGTTGATCGACGACTCAATGATATAAGTCGCTGAGTGGAAAGACAAAGACAATAAGCTACATTCTATTGGAACTCTCAGAACTAAGAACAGCATCACCACAAACTTTATCACTTTACACGGCTTAAACAGACAAATTAATAGGTAATTAAAACGGACCGATCAATCTATCGTCAGTGTTCAAAATAAAGTAATTCCTGAAAATATAGTATCCCCACTCCAGAATGAGCGAGGTTGCAGATTTTTTTACGATTAATTCATAACAGCGACTAAAACAGGGCAATCATCGTCACACATGAAATGGGAAAATGAATTAGGGTGTTCCCTTCACTGGAAACAGATATTTTCATCACCCTTCAAACTATTAGTCGACACGCTCTTTAAAACACTTCTTCGAATATTTCCGTTATTTCATCAACAACTCTTCTTGAAATATCTCCGTTATTTCGTCAAAAACACTTCTTATCATACAAATCACCGTTATTTAGCAAATTTATATTATTTATAGAGTTATTGCCCTTCATATTAAATATGAAGCTAACATGCAGGATTAGCAAAACATGTCTTCATTTAGTGGACAATCCCAAGCTCGCGTGCCACGCGTGGCTGGATTGTCCATTTATTAATGACCATTTTAGGTACCGATTGTCCATTTATAAGTGGACAATCCTTGAAGAATTGCCTGGGTAAAAAGACTTTATCCAAATTAATATTGTCTGTTACCAGCCCTGGTCAAGTGGTCCTGCAGAAATGATATAATGTTGGTGGGTCCTGCTGTTTTGCTATGATGCGGTTAGTACAAAGCGATGCTGGTGACCGCGTGCAATTACAACACGATGTAAACATTCTGATGATCACACATGAATGCACTAAAACCTCCGCCGATATACATCCATTATGCAACTCCGCGGACGACTTAAGAATGGCGTTCTTTGGCGAGTATTAACCTAGTTATTGTTATGCCAAAATACCCACGTTTTGTCGCGTTACATGGCTGAAATCATCCCACATGACGGGAATGATGATAAGTTTAATAACAAAGATACACATTCATTCAAAATATATACAGCGTACGCTTGAGACAAGCCCGATTTGGTATTTTAGGGTCCACACTGATGTTGGTGTGGGACCACTGTGATGCTGGTGAGAATCCACACTGATGTTGGTGAGCATCCACTCTGATGTTGTTGAAATATTTTTCTTCCTTATTACTGAACTCAAATCATGAACAAATCGATTTTAAACACCACAAGGAGAGAAAATACAATACACCGTGAAGTCAGAAACATCGTTAGAATCGAGAACAATGACCCAAATATCACAAATTGGACTATACCGTGACATTGGTTACTTATTCTCAGTTACTTATTTCTTAATCGGAAGCATGCAAACTTTACCAAATCAACGCTGCGATAGGATGGCTCACCTCAAGTTATGTTAGAAAAACCGAAAACCGCACTCTTTAGACCGCGCGGTTGCTACAGTGGGTGGCAAACACCATTGTCGTTTCGGTATTTGTTGGCCGATTTTGACCAAATAAATGGTGTAGTTGGGTGGCCCACCCCAAACTATACTACAAAAACTGAAAACTGCACCTCTTTAGCACGTGTGGTTGCCACCGGAGGTCGCAAAAACGGCATCCAACGCCGTTTCTGTATTTATGGACCGATTGAGCCCAAATAATCGGTGCATGGTAGCGTGGCTCATCCAACGTTATGTTAGAAAAACCGAAAACCGCACCCTTCTAGCCCGTGCTGTTGCCCTAAATACTGAAACGGCAATGGGTGTCACCTCATGTAGCAACCACACGGGATAGAAGGGTGCGGTTTTCGGTTTTTATAGTATAACTTGGAATGGACCACCCTATATATCGCACGGTTTTGCTCAAAATGTGTCTATATATACCGAAATTTCGTTAACGGCAACGTGTGTCATTTTTGCCACTTCCTGTGGCAACCACACGGGTTTTTATAGTATAACTCGGAGTGGGCCACACTACCGCGTCGTTTATTTTGTCAAAATCGGTCCATAAATATCGAAACGGCAATGGGTGTCCAGTTTGCCACATCCTGTGTCAACCGCACGGGCTAGAGGAATGCTGTTTTCGTTCTTTGTAACATAACTTGAGGTGGGCTACCATGCCGCACCGTTTATTTTGTCACAATCGGTCCATAAATTTCGAAACGTCAATGGATACCCTTTTTGCCACCCCTGTGTCAACCACACGGGCTATATAGATGGGTGCAGTTTTCGGTTTTTATAGTATAACTCGTGGTGGGCCACACTACCGCATCATTTATTTTATCACAATCGGTCCATAAATGTCGAAACGTCAATGGGTACCCTTTTGCCACCTCCTGTGGCAACCACACGCGCTAGATGGGTGTGGTTTTCGGATTTTATAGTATACTTTTTGGGTGGGTCACCTACTGCGCCGTTTATTTGGTCAAAATTGGTCTATAAATACCGAAAGGTCATTGGATATCCGTTACGCCACCTCCTGTGGGAACCACACGGGCTAGAATGGTGTGGTTTTCGGTTTTTCCAACATAATTTGAGGTGGGCTACCATACGTCACCGTTTATTTTGGCCCAATCGATCCATACATGTCGAAACGGCAATGGGTGCCCTTTTTGCCCCCTCCTGTGGCAACCGCACGGAATAGAGGAGGTGCGGTTTTCTGTTTTATATTATAATTTGGTGTGGGTCACCCTATACTGCGCCGTTTATTTTGTCAAAATTGGTTCATAAATACCGAAACGGCATTGGTTATCCGTTTTTCCATCTTCTGGGCCAAGCGCACTGGCTAGAGGGATGCGGTTTTCGGTTATTGTAATAAAAATTGAGATGGGTTATACCATACCGCACCGTTTATTTTGGCACAATCGGTGCGGTTTTCGGTTTTTCTATCGTTTAAAGGTACTCAATCCGCAAAGAGGGTCCCCATCTCAACAGATTCCAACAACAACAATCCGATCAGAGGGTCCTATATTACTATTTCTTTGGCTTTGGGGGTAAAAAATATTTGATTCGAGTCGAGGAACCCATCAAACAAAGCTCATAGTTATTAGATATTGATTTTTGAAATTTGTTAACTGCTCGAGATGAGTACTAATAACTGCCGTCAATTTGGTAACCTGCTCGAGATTTTACGCCAAAACTCTATTCAAACAGACAAGGATGGATAACTCTATAATCAAGTGGTAATAACAACGAAATTTTGACTGTCTTCTGGGCCAGAAAGAATTCCCGATAATGAAAAATAATAGATTTCTAAAATCGATATCTAACAAATCTGAGCTTTGATGGGTGACTTCCTCGACTCGAATCAAATATTTTTGACCCCCGAAGCCATTGAAATAGTAATTGAGAGGAGTTTTATCGGATTGAGTACCTTTAATCTTGACCACATGATTTAACACGGGTACCCATTCATTATATAAAAGTGGTATTAGAAGAATTGAGTTGATATTCTAATGCCATTCACTGTATTCACATTCTATTTTAATTCTACATCCTTGTATTTTGAAGGCCAAAATATTTTACCGAGTTTCATTTCTGAATGAATTAAAAACCTATAGCGCTAGCATGGCGTAATTACACCATGGTGCGGCGTACTTACGCCTTACATAATACAACATAAATGTATATACACCCCGCATTTAAGTCGAGAACGACGTATACTTTCGCTGACGGGGTCATTGTCACAAGGCATCGATCACATTCGTAGCCAGCTTTTTAAATCGATCACAAATGTACCAGCTTTTCTATGGCGATCACATTTTTAGCTAGTTTTTCATATTCAGGCGAGCCTCAATGAACACGATTAGGTTAATCTCATTTTTCTGAGTTGATGGATGAAAAACAACTTGAATTTTTTTTATATTTGTCATCTAATAACCTGAGGTTTCCGATCAATGTCGTTGGAATGCTCGAATTATATTCCAATATAAGTTGATTTAAAAACGAAGTCAGTTTTGGAGCATGACGTCGACATTTTAGTCACGAACGTGATGACGTCATATTTCGCGCCATATAAAGCATGGAATTAGAAAAGCTAGCTACGAATGTGATCGCAGGTGAAAAAAGCTGGCTACATTTGTGATCCATTTAAAAAGCTGGCTACGAATGTGACCGGAGTCTTGTGACAACGACCCCATCGGCCGTACTTACGCCCTATAATGTGGTGTATATTATCTGTAATACGGCGTAATTACGTTTCAGTACGACATATATTCGCCGTAATATGGCGTAACTTAGTAATTATTACGCCCTTTGGTACGGCGTAATAACACAATGTAGTACCACGTACTTACGCCTAATGGCACGGCATATCCGCCGTACTTATACATCACAATACTCATGAATTCCAGCGTGACGGAATCACCAAATTTTACGGAATTTCACTTTTCTGTGGCCTATAAAATCTAAAATTATGACCAGTAGGGTACCGCTTAAAATGAAAAACATTGTACATACTATACTAAGTTGTTTAGTTATATACAATTATATGTGTATTTAAGTATCATCTCACTCTGGGTCAAATTGTGTCCGTGACGGAATCACCAAAAAAGTGCCATCAATATGAGGGTAGGTCCGTACTATTGAAGAACCCTGCTCATTCAGCCAAGCTGACCTGGAAAAAGTTCTCAATGAGCAAAGTAGATACAATATACTTGCAGAAAAAAAGCCGCATTGTCACACACTTGTGTGTATATTACCAGTTAACTCGGTTTGTTCGCCATGACGGAATCACACAACGGGCGTGACGGAATCACCGTGCGATTTTTTAGGTATAGTTTTTTGTGTAACAAGTGCGGACATTGTCATAAAAGCATAACACTTGGCACATGTGTATATTAGGTCCCACGTATTATAACCTTAGAAACGGGTTATTGGTTATTTTACTAAAATATATGTGCAAAAAGGGGATACTATGGTAATTGAAGCAGATTGTGATATGGGAAATGTGACAAAAATAACATTTCCACGAGTACATGCCTCACTATTAACCTAGAATGACCCTTGAGCTGCTTGAAAATGATATTTTGGTTCATTTGACCTTATTTGGAAAAATATGAAAATATGCGTTGACTGCGCATGCGCGCATCATTGATCCACAGTCACACACTATCTGGTGTTTAAGAGATTGTATAGTGAGGGCAATGACCATTCCAAAATATATTCATTGGATAGTAATAATGAAATACAGAAGAAGCAACAACATTCCCCGATGACATGCTTATGATGCAAATACCCATTATCGGTATCCATGGCCGCTTTTTCGTGGAATTCATGTACTGTGTATACACAGTTCACCAGAACAAAAATTTACCCACCCCAATAGTACTAATATGATCAAGTACTATTGGATGGGGTCAATTATTGTTCTGGGGACCTGTGCAATATGTATACACATATATATATTTACACACTAAGTGTTGTCATCACTAAATCCAGCATTCTGATTGGTCGGCGCCCACGTGGCTAGTTGCAGTTATTTCTCGGTGAATGCGTAACGCCTCATAACACCAAGCTAATAACACCATCGATACGTCATTAGGTTTGGAAAGACGAACCCGTAATGCTTTGGGCGCATTTTGACTGGCGCAGGATTGACTTAATACATCATCGGGTTTCAACATGAAGAGAAATTGTTCCTATTAACGTTTGCCAAGGGTGCTATAGGGTATTTTGGGCTGATCTTGTCACGATACACTTTTCGATTTAAATATATTTACAAAAGTGGCTTTTTCGCTAAATGTATATAAATATAAGGATTAACTGTCATGTGGACTATTTTTATGGAGATGTATCGGTGAGGTAAGTGGACATAACTTGTTATTTCCACTTACCTCACCGTTACATCTCCATAAAAACAGTCCACATGACAGTTAATCCTTATAAAAATACATTTAGGAATACCATTTCCAGAAAAACACGAACACGATGATTCTTCTGTTTTTGCGACCAACACACTTGAGCGCGAAGAAGGACATTCGATGAGAAGAGGTGTTTCGTTCGTTCTTGAATATTTGTCACACGACCGTGCGATGGCCATAACTAACCTAAATAGCGACCGATGATGATTGTTTATTTGTATAATATTTACAAGCTTATGACAATGGTGATAATAAACAAACAAAAATGATATTATACAGGAGCGACATGGCCCAGATGGGCCGTCTTCCTGTCGCCCCTACGTATATAAACATGAAGTGAAATGATAATGAAAAGGATAGAATGTACTTCATAATAGACAAATAAAGTATCCAAACCACTTATGGGATGCATCTACATGGATATGTGTTACTACATATGTATTGGTTGTAATCATGGGCTTATAATAAATATGTCACTAATGATGGGGGTATGGCCGGGGCTGTTTCGAATATTTACTGGTTAAGAAAATAATGGCTTCCGATTATCAAATGCATTGAGAGATCGATCGTTGTTGCTGAAGTAAGTATTTGTTTCAGGTTATCGAGGAATTCATATATCGATATGTAGGAAGCAATTTCTCGTTTCGTCCCGCCAAAATGTTAAGGTGAACATACCAGACTGGATTACAATGACTACAATGATGGGAGGATTAGGGGTCTATTAAGCCACTTTACAGTCTTGACAAAATGAGTTGTTGCATTTAACTTTTGTTGCATATTGCGATAAATATTTATTTTTCAACTCTTTTTTAAATCTATTTCGAAATCTTATATTTTTGAGATTTTTATCCAATGAGTTCCATGTGCACGGAAACGCGTGTTTGGGTAATATAGAAGTAAAAGTCGTTCTCGGGGTTACTGCTTTCAAATTTCCAGCTTGTCGAGTATTAGCCTTTGTATATTCAAACAAATTATCAAATGATTTCGGAAGATTTCCTTTTGTCCAATCAAATACAATTGTAGCCGATTGTAACCGATACATGTCATAAAATTTCAGAATCTTTTCTTTGCGAAATATGGGCTCTGTGTGGCTTCTATACGTTCTGTTTGCCATGATACGGATGGCTTTTTTCTGTTGTTTGAAAATAATATTTCCAGTGTCAGCATGACCCCAAATAGGCAACCCATATATGAGATGACTGTGGATTAGAGAAAAGTATAAGGTTTTCAAACAGTTTTTGGGAAGTATACGTTTAACCTTATTGATGCAGTACATTGCATTGGATATCCTTGTTTTTATCATTGATATGTGATATTTGAAGGTGAGATTTTCATCAATATTAATTCCGAGAAATTTCATATATTGTTCCGGTCTAACGTTTCCAATTCGTGTTAGTGGCTCGTTGTTCAGTTTTAAGAATATTCCATTTAAAGTCATTATTAGTTGGGTGTAGTAACATGTACTTACTTTTTAATATATTAATAACCAATTTATTGCTACAACACCAATTGTGAACTTTTTTCAATTCTGAATTAACTTGTTTTTCAATTTGGCGGTGGTCATTTCCAGAAATATGGAGGGTTGTGTCGTCTGCAAATGAAGTATATTCAAACACGTGCTATTGGGCATATCGTTGACGTATATATATGAGAAAAAGTAGCGGTCCTAAAATATATCCTTGAGGCACCCCACTATGGAATACTGTTAGTATGGAATACTGTTAGGGCCAACTCGCAACGGGACGGGGAATATGAAATCCGCCAGTCGCGGAAACCGCCGAAAGCGACAAAACATCTGGCTGCGCACACAGATCACCACGCGAGGGAACCGCGGGAACCGCCGAAAGCGACAAAACACCTGTTGAACACACACAGATCACCACGCGAGGGAACCGCCGAAACCGCCGAAAGCGACAAAATCAAACGAAATCTCGTTTCATTATTTCGCTTTCGGCGGTTCTGTCGTTTGATTTTCTCGCCTCGATGAAAGCGCCGAAAGCGAAATAATCAAACGAGATTTCGTGGCGAGGGAACCGCGGAAGGCGAAATAATCAAACGAGATTTCGTTTCATTTTGGCGGTTTCGGCGGTTTCGGCGGTTCCCTCGCGTGGTGATCTGTGTGTGCAACAGGTGTTTTGTCGCTTTCGGCGACACCGGAACATGCCGGTAAACCGACCAGTTTAGCGAATGAAGATGCAACGCAGTAGCACCCGAAAGAAAAACATAGCATATGAAATCACGGCTTATAAACGGTGTCTCGTATTAAAACGAATGGGAAAATCATACTAGTAAATAAATCAAATCGATATAAAACATGCAGTTTCTAGAAATTTGCGTACGTCTACGAATAAGCTGGCACTTTCCCCTCAATGAGATAAGTAGACTTTAGTGTAATTTTAACTTTCTAAATACAGGAACCCCAAAGGGACGTATATAAAGTTACCCCTTGCGATAAGTGGGTAGACTGTATGTCTATAAACGGGGGGCGAGGGTGCTTGCCCATATGGGGCGCCATCCCTGCAAATATTCGTTTTCGGAGATATCTCCTCGTAATTCGGAGATATCTCCTCCTTTTCGAGGAGATATCTCCTTGGAATTGCAATTCCTAGCAGATATCTGCTTGGACTATGGTCCATTATGGAGATATCTGCTTGGATCCAAGGAGATATCTGCTTGGATTATGGAGATATCTCCTTGGATCCAAGGAGATAGCCTCCTCGCAACTACGAGATCTCCATATTCCAAGCAGATATCTCCTTGAAACCGAGGAGATATCTCCATAATGCGAGCAGATATCTGCTTGGATCCAAGGAGATATATATCTCCGAAAACAAATATTTGCAGGGATGGCGCCCCATATGCCCATGTATGAATTCAAGGGCCCGCTATTCAATTTTGGCAACGATGTTCAGGAAGGGTGAGAAAATATGGTCGAATACGCTGATGCTCATTCACATGAATCAGTAATAATTAATGAGTGGGTGTCATCCCTTAATTACCCCTGGATCTTGAATACCAGATAGAATAGAACTGCGAATACTATACGTACCATGCAGTTAAGAAACTATATACATGTAGTATAGAATACTATTCGATAGTTATCTCATACTAATATCACAATTTTCACAAGTACCACTTAACAGAGGGGTATTACTATACCGGTATATGAATTCCGCGTACATCTTGAAATTGGCCGAAAATAGGGGAGTGATTCTCTCATTAACGGTCGTTGCAAATTATTGGGGACATACGTTAATTGCGATACCTGTAAATAACGATTTCGTGGTTTCCATTATTTGGTATGGAAAACCAAAATATTTGTTAGCAGGCCTTTCGATCCTCATAATCTCATTGTTTTATTTCATATATAATGGGCTTATATTTGAGTATATATTGACTGGAATTTTGCATTACTTGTGCTTTTACTTGCGTTTCGAACGTTGGTTACAATATATCGCAATTTCAATATCGTATATACTGAACACGAGCTCTTGGTTGTTGCCGCACAGGGTGTGTGCGTGGAAATCTGAGCGACAGCATCATCTACCACAATCGAATCAAGCAATAATAAATAATTATGGTTGAGTTTATATATATTCTTGGAGCCTCTCAGGTTTCCTTATTCATATACAGGGCCCATATTTATAGGACACTATATTAGAGTTCCTTGTTGAATATTAAAGCATATAGTTTCTCATCTCTAAAATACTTGTGAATGAATATACCACATATGTGGCGTGATCATAATTGACGAATAATCTATTATAGGATCTGAAATCCAAATATCAGTGAATAGTATATAGACCCTGCAGGGGCAATTTACATAAGCTTCTGATCGACACAAAAGCACACCAAGATGGCTATCTCAATACCTAAAGTACTATACGTCAAGAGAGTACGTCTTATATTGATAGTACTTAATAGGGGACCTGTGGTTCAATCTACTTCGACAGAATAGGT
This sequence comes from Siphonodentalium dalli, assembly GCA_032622095.1. NCBI lineage: Eukaryota > Metazoa > Mollusca > Scaphopoda > Gadilida > Siphonodentaliidae > Siphonodentalium > Siphonodentalium dalli. The sequence goes on along the minus strand of CP136063.1, from coordinate 141,675,671 downwards.
TATATATTTACTATTCCATGGAAATGGAATGTAAATCATTTGTGTAGCCGACACATAATGTAAGATTATTGCCAGTGATCATGAAAATCTGAGAATTCGGTAGATCATGCCATGCATCTCTACTTTAGCTACGCCCGTATAGAGATCATACTCCACTAGTACACAACCTGGGAACGTTTTGATGTTGTGACAGGGAAGTTTATAACATTGAAAAGGCAGTGCAGGTAATATATTTCTTACCTGTTCCTTAATAATGTAATTCGAAATTGCATGATTTAAGTATCTTAATTATTTGTGAGCGATTTGGGTTTGCTTTGCTTACAATTTGGGAATTTATCCCAGGTAATTAATTCACTTGTTTATAAAGTTTATTGCGATATCGGCTCACAAAAAAAGCATGTAATCTTGAGCTGGGACCACCCCCTAATTTGAAGTAGATTAAGGAACAAGTATTAACAAAGGCATATATTCTATACCTTGTTTGTTCAATGTTATATTATAAAGTTCCCTGTCAGAACATCAAAAGGTTCACAAGTTTTTTGTGAACATTTTGATGTCTGACAGGGGACTGGTGTAATATGTAGTTGGAGTAGAGATTCATGGCATGATCTAAGAGTTTGGATACTTTTTATATAACATTACTGTAAATTACTTCCGTTACCCAAAATGGATTTGGCTGTAGGGTCACTAGGGTGCATGTACATGTGCCATGTATTTAACTGGATGATTAATCCCATATATTAGTTTAAGCCTACCCATTCATCTGAAGGAATGTTCAGCTAATAAGTCCTACTCATTCTGACTTCTTGTCGAATTTCCCTATATGAATGAATGGGATTCCATAGCATTTCTCTGCTCGCCATCTGCGTATTGGATATACAGTGCTTAATCAGGTCTAGGTGAAGACCATTCAAGAACCAAAAGCTTTATAGGGTCGACACCTACTCAGATAAATTCAATACAACATCAATGGCCAACCTCTGTTAAACTTAACCCTTTGTCTTTGACCAGTAGTTCCCTTATGATATACATTATGTTCAAATGTTACCAAGTGATTACTGTAAACACAAGAATAGGAATCATCCTGCACTTTTATTATCTGTTTGTTTCTGTCATCTGCTTACTTATTTCTTCAACATCCCTCCGGATGATGCCCTCCAATAGACCATTCCAATCTACATTGTAGTAACTGAGCAGGATACTCCATTCAGTAAGGAAAGAGTAATTTAAACAGACATGGCTCATTCAGATTTGGAGGGAATGAAAACAAAATATTGACATATCGGCTTCATATTATGGTCTGAATGGCACTTTCCATAGTCACAGCCATTTTCAAATTTTCTCCAAAAGTCAGACATACGTTCTTTAATTCTATCATATCAGGAATAGATTAACACCGAATGCACTTTTCTGTTCCATGTTGTGGAAATGGCTTTTTTTGGGGGGTTCCAAACACCGTGTTCACAATTGCATTTTTCATCAGTTCAATGCGTCTCTTAGGGTTACAGCATGCTCATAGAAAGGTGGTTCAGATATTTATCAACCTGATTCAATACCAAGAAAAAGTCAAAACCAAATAATATTATCTGTATTTTGGAGCGCAAAACGCCATGTGGCTTTGAGAATATGGAGAGAAAAATTGGTCAATTACAGACATCTCCTTATTATTTAAATTTTATTTGTTTTCATGCCGATAAAGTTTTTATTTTTGGGAAAACAAATTCATACAAGTACAAATGAGCAAAAAATAAACAATTAACACTTTGTTCAACTAATTCCATTCACTGGAAGGGGTGGGGTCTAACGACATACTCCTATATTTGAGCTGCTATACATAATGGTAGTATACAAGAGACTGTTGTAAGCTATCATCACTTATAGCCGATATATATACACGTAGGAACAGTGCTTAAAGGCTGTGTGGAATGGGGTGGGTTTAGCAAGTCCCTGCGCCCCAAGTAATAATATCATAGTTCCAGTCATACAAATTGGAATTTTATATTGAATCAATCTCAACTACTTGAATTTAAATTTGAGTGTGTGTGCTCAGAGCCTTTGCATATATTACATTAATGGAACTTCAATACTATATGTTGGAAAATGTGTAACTGAAATGAAGGTGAATAAATGATATCTGAATACACCCATATTCACCAGTATAATAACAGACTCAGTAAGAAAAACGTCTGCCATTTACAAAGTTAAATTTTAGCTGCTATATTTTATAATATTATTTGTATTTTGCTTTCATCCTCAAATTCTTTCATTTGTTGCAGTGTTCCTGCTGAACACCCGGCTAATGACATTTTAAACTGGTGACATTAAATAAGACATCTATTAACACAGCCTCTAATAAATAGGAACTTCTGGCAAAAGTAAATAATTTTTTCCATAACATTTTCAAGAAACTGGGACAGAAATGTTAATATTTTTAGAGAAATATTTATTGAAAATCTATTTTAAAAACTCCATGTTTCTGCTGTGCTTTTGGCAATAATAATGCAAACTTGACTTCAAAACTATTTTCAAGCCATATGTTTTGTTGTTGCTATTGTTGGGAATAGAGCATCTTTAGTGTTGAGAATTATGTAAATCCCATTCTTGTAATTAGATCCTATGAGAATTCATTCAAAATAATATGTGCAACAAAATAGACCTGTCTTCAATATAAAATTTTGTGGAACATAAATTTAAAACATAAAGGTGGTTCCAATTCTTTGTTCTACAATTTCCTAGGGTTATCTAATTTTTAACTATTTAATTATGTTCATGAAGTATCAATCTTATTCTTCATGTAGACCACCAAATTGCAATATGAAAAAAAGTCAAAAAATTAAGATGAATTGAAATTATTTTATTTTTCAACAAAACATTTATCAATACAAAACTCTACATATGTATAACATTAGACTACAAACATACAAATATATAGAAATTATCTGTAGAATATATATAAATAGATATAAAATATTAATTATTGAACTAGACTCTAGTCCTATTTCTACAATAAATATATAATCAAAATTTCAAATCATTTGAAATGTTAAACTTCCACAGACTATCAGAGAACATTTGAAATATACAGGCCACATTAATATGAGGTAAGCTAACTCATTAATCTAGGCGATGAATGTAATAATAATGGCTTTAATAACTATTGAATTGTGTTGTTTTTGTCACAATTTGGAAAACAGGAAAAACAAGTGCAGTGCCAAGCATGGAATATGCTCAGTTTAGAATGTGGGTATAGCTAAGCTATAATAGTCCAGGCACATCAGACATGAAAGTGGAAAAGTAAGGAAATAAATCGGGGAAAGCTGATTTTAAAAATATTATTTAGACCATAACATCGCGGACGAGTCACGAAAAGTCCCCTAAAATCCAAGTTGAGCTTTTTGAGTTACATTATTTTTTCCATATAATAAAAAAAAATATATTTTTCACAATCATGAAACATATACAAAAGGCACTCAATATTGTTCGATACACAATTCTTCGTGATTTTAGGGGACTTTTGTGACGTTGTTCATAAACATGAAACCCATTGCAAAGGGATTGACTATTTCCTTCATATTGGTCTATCACTATATACGAGTGGCCTATCACGATCGGCAGATGTTTAACCCATTTCTTGTCGGTAGTATTTTATTGCCATGATGGGAATCATAATCAAGACTTTTGATGTTAAATTATATGTTATGATCTAAATTAGTATAGACAAATGTGCATAATAATCCAAATTATTGGAATTTATGGGTCAAAAGAGAAGGGTTAATATAACATCTAAACTATAGAGCCTGTCACCACTACCATCGTGTAAGCAGTTCTATTTATGTTTTTGCAAATTGCCATGTGAGATATAAAAATAATACAGTTATTTAATAATGGCATTGTTAAAAGGGGTTAAATCATCTATCTTGGCCCTGTTTGACCACTTTTGTAATAAAATCGCCAGCTTTTGTAGTAAAGTGAGGTCTCTGCATTTGTAATAAAAATTGTCAGCATTTGTAATAAAAAAATCTTGTCTCCACTGTTAAAATTATAGCTTTTGAAGTAAACCGACTCAGTTTTTATGGGCGAGGAATGATTTTCATGACAAAGTCACAATGATAACCCATAGCAGCTATCGCCATTACGAGTGTGACGTGTACCAGGAGGCACTTAATGAGTCCAGTTCACATAGGTGATCAATCATATGAGTATAATTCATAATTTCATTTTTTTATTGCTCTGCCTGACAATCAACAATAAAATTATTTGTATTAATATATATCATTGAATAAATTTTGAAATGAGACTGAACATTTTGACACACGAACATTTCGACTTGAAAGTTTGATATAGGCCTTTCCTCCAAAGATGAGGCCAACTAGACCAACTATTGGAACTGACACATCTGTCTTCAGACACACATCGGGTCACCAGCATGGATTCTCTTATGTCTTGTCAGACTCAAGATCACACCAAACTTCTTGTGACAAAAATCGCACATGTAAGGGCGTTCACCAGTGTGGATTGTCGGGTTGCCGGACTGACTGGGAACAATCTTACATACTCGTATGATTGATCATTTATGTGTTCTCTTATGCTTAGGTGGGGAACCAAACTCACTAAATGCCTCATGGTACACGTCATACTTGTAAGGGACTGTTGTTACTTCGCATGTGTATTGGTATTCTTTTGTCAGGGAACCAGACTCAAATAAATTCCTTCGGCCACAACTGACTCATATGGGCAATAGCCGCTATGGATTATCGGGTTGATTTTGTCATGAAAATTGTTCAGCGCCCATTAAAATTTATGGAGTCGATCTACTTCAAAAGCTGTAATTTTGTTATCACAAAAGTTGAGACATGGTTTATTTTTACTACAACAGCTGGCGATTTATTTCAGAAGTGATAAGTACTTCAAAATGTGGGCACATTTTGGGTGCCCACTGGACTCCCCTGGGCCAGGGAAAGGAGGGAAAGTGGCCCCTTCTTGCCCCCTTCTCCGGCATCCCTGATGGTAGATATATAAACTGGAATTGTTCCAAGGGCTTTGGTGGCTGATCATTAGAATAATTTGATCAAATGAAGGATTTGCATATTCAAAACAGGACATGACATCTAATACTAAATAAACCACTTCTGAATTAATGATATGTGTTACTGGGAAGAGTTCATAATTTTGAAAACTAATCAATCAATCAATAAGATGATAAATATTTGAGTTATTGAATCGGAAACATACAAGTGTCTATGTGATAGATGGAAAGTGTTAATAATAAGGTGTTTTATAGTGTTTAAAGGCACAGGCGGCGTTCATTGCAGAAATATTTATATTTGTTCAAATCAACAGAAGGAACACCAAAATATATACAGTTCCGCTCATATGCCAAACATAATAAGCGCATAAACGTTGTATTGTCGTCAAAATGTACGCTGGTGTATGTAAAGAAGAGCCTGCTCGTGTTACAGAAATTGTGCTTCTGTTTACACAACACAGCGCAATTATATTGGTTAATCACACAAAAATTATATAAACGCTCTTTGTTATTTCTATACCAGGAAAACATTAACAAATAACACTCTTTATGTTTACCATAACCGGATCTAAACAAAAGCCAGGTAACGTAACGTTTTTTGCTTTTGTTTACATAACAAAGGGGGAAATTTACAATAACACACTGTTTATGCCATATTTCTGATTGGCATACAAGGTCTGTCTATATATTACTATTCTGTTTATGGCGGTTTTGACGGAGGTGAATATTTTAACAGCATACCCGATGCCAACACCGCCCGTATCTTTAATGATGAACCTGTTTAAAAGTAGAATGGTTAATTTAACATGTTCTGCCCTGTTGAATCAATAGTCATGTTTGAGACATGTAGATTATTCACATTTGTTAGTAGACAATATTTTAAATTATTGCTAGCATAGAGTTTATGTGATGGTTGGCCTTGATAAACCTAGGTGAGATATGACAATGATCAGATTGAAAATAACTGAGTACTTACACCAGATAACAAAGGTCTATGAAATTTTTGGGAAGGGTTAATTCTTCAACCAATCATTACCAACAAGAACATTGCTAGGGCATGGCAAAATATGCCCTTTAGCACTTTTGAATTGTACTACCAAAAATAAAATAACATTTTGAGCTTACTTTTGAAGAATATCTGATATACTCCTAATTTCAATGCCAAATTGCGGTCAAATTCAAAGTCGAAAAAGGGCCGTAACTCATGTAAAAATAATTGGACGGAACCCATATTCGAACTTGGCCTGTATCTTTAGCTGGGAAATACACATACCAACTTTGGTTCAGCTCAAAAAATCCAAACTGGAGATGTCGGTCGGAAACCAAAAATGTTAACAGATGGTCAAATTCTAAGTAAAAAAAGGGCTGTAACTCATTTAAAAATAATTGGACGGAACCCATAATCGAACTTGGCCTGTATCTTTAGCTGGGAAATACACATACCAACTTTGGTTCAGCTCAAAAAATCCAAACTGGAGATGTCGGTCGGAAACCAAAAATGTTAACAGATGGTCAAATTCTAAGTAAAAAAAGGGCTGTAACTCATTTAAAAATAATTGGACGGAATCCATATTCGACCTTGGCCTGTATCTTCAGCTGGGAAATACAGATAGCAACTTTGGTTCAGATAAAATAATCCAAAATGAAGTTATCGATCGAAAACCAAAAATGATGACTGATGGACGGATGGCCATAACTATTAATACAACTTTTTTCAAAAGGTCGTATACAAACTAGACAGGTGAGGGGAGTGTCATCATAAACCTGCACATAAAATATGAACATGATCAGATAAAAAAAACTTGAGTTATAGCATCCGATAAAACATGTCTATTGGTGGATGGAAAGTTTTAATTATTCCCAAACCCGATCAACACCAAAAACTATACAGGTGAGCAGTGATTCCGAATAAAATATTAAATCAATTCGATAAAAAATACTTGAGTTATCAGTCAGATAGAAAGTGTCTACAGAGTGACAGACGAATGACGGATGGTTGATCCTGATGTCAGCATTATGTGTACCATACATGTTATGGGTACACATAAAAATCTATTCAGATTTCAAATCTTGCTATTTTCCATGCCCAACAAGAGCTAGTTCAAGTTTCCGTAAACCAGTTATTGAAATCAGTTGGGATAATGCTGTTTCATGTTGAAGTCCCATGCAGATATCTTTCTATATTGGGGTTTAGCGTTGTTAACCAGCTCACATAAACCCCCCAAACAACTGTAATAAAATATAACAATTATGACAGAAAACCGTTTTTTTTCTCCATAAAAATTATTATATTTGTTCTGAACTCCACAAGAGTTGGCAACTGAAAGTAGTAAATAATGTATTAATGCAAAAATATTTTTTTTATCACACTGTTTACATAAATACAAACTCATTTGACCTCACAAATTGACATTGTGAATTAAATGTAAATACACTGAGGTTAGTGGTAATTATATTACATATAATATTCTATGTGCAATTTAAAAGGAAAGTTAGATTATCATACATCATTATGACCACAATGTCACCCGTTTCGATGTATATAGCATCAAGTAATGATTTGTAGGCCAATGTCAATTAAAACTGACAAAATTACCGCCACTGGATCTGGGTGTAAAATCTTATATAGAAAGATATATACACAGGTTTTCGACGTAAAACAGCATTATCCCAACCGATTTAATTAGCTGGTTTTTCTACGGAAATCGCCCCCATACCTACACAACAAATTAATTATTCCTTTTGTGATACGACTGAATGTTTGGGGCGAAATTTCAACTGAATAGTCTGAAATACTGCAGGGAATGTCATAGATAGTCTCAGGTGAGAAAACATTTTGTGGTGTATTTCGCATTGGGCGCACTCAATTTGTTTGCATGGAGTACTCAGGTAACTTGCATTGCATAAATATTTGGCCAAAATTGATGTGTTTTCAGCAGTGTCCGTGTCTTTTATCTCAATTGAAAAGGAATTCACAATTTCTGTGTTGAACATTGGAACAACATGACTATGATCACCCATTATAAACCGCTTCCATTAAAATTATTTACCTTAATGATATAGTTACTATACTTTCATCTTATTCGCCCACTTGGGTTGGGAGCTGAATAAACTCACAGGCTTTAAATGTACTCAATCTGATCAGACGGTCCCCATAATCATTAAGTGCCAACAAAAACAATATTTCTTCCTCCGACTGGAATGAAATATTTGTTTACCCCCGAAGCCAAAGAAATAGTAATTTGGGAGTGTTAATTTGGATTATCATCTCAAATGTTTTTAATTTGATTCCGAAATACCAAAGACAAATGGCGACTGAGATGAATGCGGAGGGTGGACAATTAGATTTGTTTTATTATTGAATACACTTAGTTTTATTATTTTTTATTTTATTTATTTGTTTTATTATTGAGTACACAAAAATAGTTTGTTTCTCAGGGATTGCCGCTTCACCAAAATGTTTTCGCCTCGAACATATTTATGACCTTCCATAAATAAATAAATATATAAATACCACCCATCCCCCCGATTCATTGGAAGCAAGACTGAACCTAAAAAGTTCTCACAAACAATGTGCAAATCTATCCAGTTAGACGGCCAATACATTCGTGGTATTCGCCGGGCTGAAGGCAGATCATTTGGGCAAAGTTTCTGTCGCAAAATGGATTGCGGTGTTTTTTAGTTGTGATATGTAAATATTTTATGATATGGACAAAATATCGGTCGATGACCATAACACAGTCCAACAAAATAGAAAATTAATTCAATGTCAGAGGAACCAAATCCTGAAAAACGTGAGGGCATAAAAAACTGGCCGATTTCAAATTCTCTGGACTCAATCATTCTCTATCTCATGTTTTGAAAATCTTCAAACGTGGTGCCAAGTGTTTGGACTACAACTGCTGCCCAAGAGAAACACCAATGTCCTATTTGTATGAAAATAAATCATAATTTGACAAATGAGTGTTTTTTTTTTATACTAATCCATGTAAATTCTATCTATGAGAGGTCACCGTCAAGTGACCAATTTTGAATGGGGATTTCCTTGCAAATATCCTGATGAAATGAGGCAGCAAAGGCAGGTATCGGTATATCATTGTAAGTCATGAACTTGACTGGTGGTTTGTTTAGGTAAATGATTAAATCTTGCTATAAATTTGTTTTTTTAGAATTGTTCTCTGGAGTTGAAACAATTTATCTACTTCTGAAAAATCTCAACAAATAGGTAAATCTACAAACATGCCAACAAAGCATCACATATGTATTAAATAGTACACTATTGATTGTTTTCAATATTATATCAGTGACACCCAGAACCACTGGCACTTGCCAATTTAACTTTGTTGATACGCATGGAATAGCGCTGGGTGGTTTTTAAGCATAAAAATCCCGCGGTATTAAATCTTAAAACCATACCACGGTATACGGTATTACCGATTATTTCAACTAATCTCTTAAAACCCCCGCTGAGTAGTGATCGTTTGGTACACAAGTCAACTGTTTTTTTGGAGGAAATCGAATAGTTTACAATAAATGAGGAAACACACACATCCAAATCTCCGTTTAAAAAAATTATGGATTAACAAACAGTGGCAATGTATCATTTGTTTGCATGCATTCATGACAATGTATGCCGATCTCAAATACAGGTAATAATTGTGAGTTATGGAAGCATCATTCAGTGGATACATCCAAGAGCTTTGAAATAAAGCCAGCTAACTCGCACGGGTGTGAATATGTATGTTTTTTATTAAATGCCAAGAAATAAGGTGTATTACTTTCAAGGTATTTAACTTGTAGACTGTTATTCACTTCCGGTTGAATTATTATAAATGATACATATAAATCCACGTTTATGAACATGATCAATCATTCCCACTCGATAACATGCACCCAGGGAAATAATTAGCTGTCCCACACATTCAGTGGTTTAAAAATAATTTTTAAACCACTGAATGTGTGGGACAGCTAAATATCTCAGAATGATGCAATCATAACTTGCAATATAATATTGGGCTGGATTTTGTCCCCGGTAGCAATGGAATGCATTTTTTGGCAAATGTCATCAAGAAAGAAGTGAAGAATGAACAGTTTCTTTCAACTGAAAGATAACTATGGTGAAGAGAAACCAAGTAGTTTCTTTGTATTCCGATAAAGGTAAACCACAATGTACCCGGTAACAGGCTGGTATGACCTGTAACCACGATAATACCGTCTTCCAAGGTTTACCGATTATGGAAAAAATTTACAGGTAACGGTATTAAAAATCATACCGATTATAATCGGTATACCGCCCAGCACTAGCATGGAAACCCACATTCAATATTCACTCGACACCCTCCTTTAAAGTTAAATACTATGTAGTACATGTAGGGCAGGGAAAACAAAGGAGGTTTCTAAACCTGAACTGAGGACTAAAACCTTGATTAATCAGGGTACCATGCAGGTGGGTAATAGAACCAGATACTAGGAACTGCACATATACAAGACTTGTGCTCCGATCCCCTGTGCACCCACAACATTATCCATATATTCTGTGTTATGTAAAATATTCCATGTATATGTGGGTCACAATAAATATGTTCAAACAAGACTTGAATAAATATTTTATATATAAATACCTGCCTCCTCCCAAAATATATTTTCAAATAAATAATACATGTATATACAAATAGCTGCCTCCCTCGTCATTTTGAATAAACCATTCCATGAGAAACGACCTATTAACTTTATATGGCCTTATTAAGTAACTTCCTTTGGTCGTAGCATATATCAAATACCATGCATAACATCATCTGCACCATATACGTTTGATCATTTGAAAATGGGTTACCGGTGTACTCCATTGGTGCATCGTATGCGCAGAGTTAGAAAATGAAAGTGTCAATGACACTGTAGCTCAACTTGGAAAGGGAATAATTTAATGTATTACACTCAATGGAGCGATTAGGAATGCAGAAAGTTGAAATGTCTAAGTAATACTAGATTATCAACATGAAGAGATATATAATGATATAACAGTAAAATCCAAGATGGTTGCTGGCGGCTATGTTTTCCAATAAAATTCAAAAACATTTGATAGCTTCCATCTAGTAAGATCAATATCAAGATTAATATGAAGTCTGGAGATGATCGGATGAGGGAAGTGGACTGTATAGGGTGTGCCAAAGGATTTAGAGTAAAATCCAAGATGGTTGACAGTGGACACGTTTTAAGGCCAATATGACCCTAAAATGAATCGTTTCCTATCTATGTCCCAATGTCAACAGCCATGACAAATTTCATAATGATCTGACCAAAGGTACGACCTGTAGCCTGTGTGAAATGATTTAGTCATGCAAAGAGTAAAATCCAAGATGGCTGCCAGTGGCCATGTTTTCTGGCCGAACGACCCCAAAATTACTCGTTCCCATCTACATGTCAATATTAACATCCATGACAAATTTCATGATGATCAGATGAAAATTACCACCTGTAGCCCGAGCTAATGGATTGAATTTTGAAATCCAAGATGGCTGCTGGCGGCCATATTTTTCTGTCAAATGACCCCAAAATGACTTGTTCCCATCTACATGTCATTGTTAACATCCATGACAAATTTTATGATGATCCGACCAAAGCTACGACCTGTAGCCCGTGCCAAAGGATTTAGTCATGCAAAGAGTAAAATCCAAGATGGTTGCCGGTGGCCATATTTTTTGGCCGAATGACCCCAAAATGACTCGTTCCCATTTACATTCCAATTTCAACAGCCATTACAAAGTTCATGATGATAAGACTAAAGATACGACCTGTAGCCCGTGCTAAAGGATTTAGTCATACAAAGAGTAAAATCCAAGATGGCTGCTGGCGGCCATGTTTTTTAGCCAAATGACCCCAAAATGACTCGTTCCCATCTACATGTCATTGTTAACATCCATGACAAATTTTGTGATAATCCGACCAAAGGCACGACCTGTAGCCCGTGCCAAATGATTTAGTCATGCAAAGAGTAAAATCCAAGATGGCTGCTGGTGGCCATGGTTTTTGGCCGAGTGACCCCAAAATTACTTGTTCCCATCTAAATGTTAATATTAACATCCATGACAAATTTCATGATGATCAGATGAACAGTACAACCTGTAGCCCGTGCTAATGGATTGAATTTTGAAATCCAAGATGGACGCTGGCAGCCATGTTTTTTTTCCGAATGACCCAAAATGAATCGTTCCGGTCTAAATGTTGATGTCAACAGCTATGACAAATTTCATATTGATCGGACCAAAGGTACGACCTGTAGCCTGTATTGTTGACGAATCACGCACACATGGACGACGGACGACAAAGCCATGGCAATAGCTCAAACTTTACAAAGTAAAGTTGAGCTAAAAATGGGAAAAGTCGTGTGCGTCAATCTCAATACAATCTGAGAAAGCAGAATTGCACCACAAAACTGTATCGAGATATCCATGGTAACTCGAGGTACTGACCATGCAATCAGGGCAAGGCTTTTCTGCATCTTTAGGCAGGGTCGTATTACAATTTTCAATGAATTGATGTCCCCTTATTTCTGCGCTCATCCCTGCAGAAACTGTGGAGTGCCACCTAATGTAACCTTCGGTACCTCACTCAGGTTCTCTCACCTCAAGGTTCAGATTTATTAGCTCTATTTATTTTGGAATGAAGAACTAGTTTTTTGAATAGGTATTTATGATAATAAATCCATATTCCATATGACGTTCATTTGGGAATTTGGTCAAAACTAATATTTTGGCGTCTTTAATTCGCCATCTTGGTGACCATCTTTGAGCTTTTATCAAATGTTAAGCTGAAATTTATATAGGTCGATCAAGAAAATATAAAAAATATTGTGGCAAATATTTGTTGTTAAATCTTGTTTCAACTCCATAGAGGGTAAAGGTCATTATGTTGCGACAAGTTCGGCCATTTTGACCACATTTTGTTTTATCAATATTTAGTGAAGAGAAAATTAATTCTAAATTTGGGGCACTCTTTGTCAATTGTATGTAAACATTGTTTGCAATACAATATGTTTAAAGGCACGGGCGGCGTTCGTTGCAGAAATATTCATATTTGTTCAAATCGCCATCAACAGAAGGAATATTAAGATATATATAGTTTTGTTCATATGCCAAATATAATCAGCGCGTAAATAGTATATTGTCATCAAGACGTACGATGGTGTACGTAAACAAGAGCCTGCTCGTGTTACAGAAGTTTTGCTTCTGTTTACATAACATAGCACAATTCTATTGGTTTATAATCACACACAAATGATATAAACGCTCTTTATTATTTCCATATCAGGAAAACATTAACAAATAAGGCTCTTTATGTTTACCATATCCGGATCTAAACAAAAGCCAGATTCCGTAATGTTTTTTGCTTTTGTTTACATAACAAAGGAAAAACATTTGATAATAAAATACTGTTTATGCCGTATTTGTGATTGGTATAATAAGAACAAAGTATGTCTATATTTTACTATTATTTCTGTTTATGGCAGTTTTTGACGGAGGTGATTATTTTAACAGCATACCCACCGCCAACGCCGCCCATATCTTTAAACTAAAGATACATATATGCCTTACTTTTATTGTTTTATTTTTTTGTTTGATATTCGGACTCTGGGCGCTGCTATTGCCTAATGGGCCCCTATTGCCCAAACAAGTTAAGAGGGGTGCATATGAACTTCAAGGAAAATTGTCATTTGTTTTCTCATAAATTTTTCCCAAATACATGCATACAATGACATTACAATTTTTTTGGTTCTGAAGATTAATGATTGATTCGATGTGTAGAAATTATTATGCCAATAAACAATAGCCATCCTTTCTCATGAGCTTTGCTTGACAACTGTTCTTTTTTCTCTTTATCTGTAATATCAGCTATGCTGGTACCAACGTTGGTTCTGGTCCGCTGCAATATAGAATGATTAAGAGTTATTAAGAGAACTTCATAAACAGCACAGAGAACAATATTCTCCATTCAAAATCGACGAAGTGTTAAAAGTAAGGACTTTCATTTCTGAAGGCTAGAGAAAACATCGTTGTAATAGAGTCACCGATGTCATAGTAAAGCTGAATGTTAATACATCAAACTACTGGCAAATAAGTATTTTCCAACATTAAACACAAACAACTCGAGATTAAAGAAAGGCTCAAAATATTCTAAAATTTCTACTTATTTCCCACGTACACTTGTATGTGGGATCAACATGTCATTGAGAAATGGACAAAGGAGGTGATAATATACATTTATTGCATGGTTTTGAGGTTGACATGAGGATTTATCAACCCGAGGAAGTTAATATTCACCGAGGCCACAGGCCGAGGTGAATATTAACTTCCAAGGTTTGCTTTCATCCTCAAATTCTTTCATTTGTTGCAGTGTTCCTGCTGAACACCCGGCTAATGACATTTTAAACTGGTGACATTAAATAAGACATCTATTAACACAGCCTCTAATAAATAGGAACTTCTGGCAAAAGTAAATAATTTTTTCCATAACATTTTCAAGAAACTGGGACAGAAATGTTAATATTTTTAGAGAAATATTTATTGAAAATCTATTTTAAAAACTCCATGTTTCTGCTGTGCTTTTGGCAATAATAATGCAAACTTGACTTCAAAACTATTTTCAAGCCATATGTTTTGTTGTTGCTATTGTTGGGAATAGAGCATCTTTAGTGTTGAGAATTATGTAAATCCCATTCTTGTAATTAGATCCTATGAGAATTCATTCAAAATAATATGTGCAACAAAATAGACCTGTCTTCAATATAAAATTTTGTGGAACATAAATTTAAAACATAAAGGTGGTTCCAATTCTTTGTTCTACAATTTCCTAGGGTTATCTAATTTTTAACTATTTAATTATGTTCATGAAGTATCAATCTTATTCTTCATGTAGACCACCAAATTGCAATATGAAAAAAAGTCAAAAAATTAAGATGAATTGAAATTATTTTATTTTTCAACAAAACATTTATCAATACAAAACTCTACATATGTATAACATTAGACTACAAACATACAAATATATAGAAATTATCTGTAGAATATATATAAATAGATATAAAATATTAATTATTGAACTAGACTCTAGTCCTATTTCTACAATAAATATATAATCAAAATTTCAAATCATTTGAAATGTTAAACTTCCACAGACTATCAGAGAACATTTGAAATATACAGGCCACATTAATATGAGGTAAGCTAACTCATTAATCTAGGCGATGAATGTAATAATAATGGCTTTAATAACTATTGAATTGTGTTGTTTTTGTCACAATTTGGAAAACAGGAAAAACAAGTGCAGTGCCAAGCATGGAATATGCTCAGTTTAGAATGTGGGTATAGCTAAGCTATAATAGTCCAGGCACATCAGACATGAAAGTGGAAAAGTAAGGAAATAAATCGGGGAAAGCTGATTTTAAAAATATTATTTAGACCATAACATCGCGGACGAGTCACGAAAAGTCCCCTAAAATCCAAGTTGAGCTTTTTGAGTTACATTATTTTTTCCATATAATAAAAAAAAATATATTTTTCACAATCATGAAACATATACAAAAGGCACTCAATATTGTTCGATACACAATTCTTCGTGATTTTAGGGGACTTTTGTGACGTTGTTCATAAACATGAAACCCATTGCAAAGGGATTGACTATTTCCTTCATATTGGTCTATCACTATATACGAGTGGCCTATCACGATCGGCAGATGTTTAACCCATTTCTTGTCGGTAGTATTTTATTGCCATGATGGGAATCATAATCAAGACTTTTGATGTTAAATTATATGTTATGATCTAAATTAGTATAGACAAATGTGCATAATAATCCAAATTATTGGAATTTATGGGTCAAAAGAGAAGGGTTAATATAACATCTAAACTATAGAGCCTGTCACCACTACCATCGTGTAAGCAGTTCTATTTATGTTTTTGCAAATTGCCATGTGAGATATAAAAATAATACAGTTATTTAATAATGGCATTGTTAAAAGGGGTTAAATCATCTATCTTGGCCCTGTTTGACCACTTTTGTAATAAAATCGCCAGCTTTTGTAGTAAAGTGAGGTCTCTGCATTTGTAATAAAAATTGTCAGCATTTGTAATAAAAAAATCTTGTCTCCACTGTTAAAATTATAGCTTTTGAAGTAAACCGACTCAGTTTTTATGGGCGAGGAATGATTTTCATGACAAAGTCACAATGATAACCCATAGCAGCTATCGCCATTACGAGTGTGACGTGTACCAGGAGGCACTTAATGAGTCCAGTTCACATAGGTGATCAATCATATGAGTATAATTCATAATTTCATTTTTTTATTGCTCTGCCTGACAATCAACAATAAAATTATTTGTATTAATATATATCATTGAATAAATTTTGAAATGAGACTGAACATTTTGACACACGAACATTTCGACTTGAAAGTTTGATATAGGCCTTTCCTCCAAAGATGAGGCCAACTAGACCAACTATTGGAACTGACACATCTGTCTTCAGACACACATCGGGTCACCAGCATGGATTCTCTTATGTCTTGTCAGACTCAAGATCACACCAAACTTCTTGTGACAAAAATCGCACATGTAAGGGCGTTCACCAGTGTGGATTGTCGGGTTGCCGGACTGACTGGGAACAATCTTACATACTCGTATGATTGATCATTTATGTGTTCTCTTATGCTTAGGTGGGGAACCAAACTCACTAAATGCCTCATGGTACACGTCATACTTGTAAGGGACTGTTGTTACTTCGCATGTGTATTGGTATTCTTTTGTCAGGGAACCAGACTCAAATAAATTCCTTCGGCCACAACTGACTCATATGGGCAATAGCCGCTATGGATTATCGGGTTGATTTTGTCATGAAAATTGTTCAGCGCCCATTAAAATTTATGGAGTCGATCTACTTCAAAAGCTGTAATTTTGTTATCACAAAAGTTGAGACATGGTTTATTTTTACTACAACAGCTGGCGATTTATTTCAGAAGTGATAAGTACTTCAAAATGTGGGCACATTTTGGGTGCCCACTGGACTCCCCTGGGCCAGGGAAAGGAGGGAAAGTGGCCCCTTCTTGCCCCCTTCTCCGGCATCCCTGATGGTAGATATATAAACTGGAATTGTTCCAAGGGCTTTGGTGGCTGATCATTAGAATAATTTGATCAAATGAAGGATTTGCATATTCAAAACAGGACATGACATCTAATACTAAATAAACCACTTCTGAATTAATGATATGT
Organism: Siphonodentalium dalli; assembly: GCA_032622095.1. Lineage (NCBI taxonomy): Eukaryota > Metazoa > Mollusca > Scaphopoda > Gadilida > Siphonodentaliidae > Siphonodentalium > Siphonodentalium dalli. The sequence continues at coordinate 141,658,385 of CP136063.1, read as the reverse complement.
GTTACTGGGAAGAGTTCATAATTTTGAAAACTAATCAATCAATCAATAAGATGATAAATATTTGAGTTATTGAATCGGAAACATACAAGTGTCTATGTGATAGATGGAAAGTGTTAATAATAAGGTGTTTTATAGTGTTTAAAGGCACAGGCGGCGTTCATTGCAGAAATATTTATATTTGTTCAAATCAACAGAAGGAACACCAAAATATATACAGTTCCGCTCATATGCCAAACATAATAAGCGCATAAACGTTGTATTGTCGTCAAAATGTACGCTGGTGTATGTAAAGAAGAGCCTGCTCGTGTTACAGAAATTGTGCTTCTGTTTACACAACACAGCGCAATTATATTGGTTAATCACACAAAAATTATATAAACGCTCTTTGTTATTTCTATACCAGGAAAACATTAACAAATAACACTCTTTATGTTTACCATAACCGGATCTAAACAAAAGCCAGGTAACGTAACGTTTTTTGCTTTTGTTTACATAACAAAGGGGGAAATTTACAATAACACACTGTTTATGCCATATTTCTGATTGGCATACAAGGTCTGTCTATATATTACTATTCTGTTTATGGCGGTTTTGACGGAGGTGAATATTTTAACAGCATACCCGATGCCAACACCGCCCGTATCTTTAATGATGAACCTGTTTAAAAGTAGAATGGTTAATTTAACATGTTCTGCCCTGTTGAATCAATAGTCATGTTTGAGACATGTAGATTATTCACATTTGTTAGTAGACAATATTTTAAATTATTGCTAGCATAGAGTTTATGTGATGGTTGGCCTTGATAAACCTAGGTGAGATATGACAATGATCAGATTGAAAATAACTGAGTACTTACACCAGATAACAAAGGTCTATGAAATTTTTGGGAAGGGTTAATTCTTCAACCAATCATTACCAACAAGAACATTGCTAGGGCATGGCAAAATATGCCCTTTAGCACTTTTGAATTGTACTACCAAAAATAAAATAACATTTTGAGCTTACTTTTGAAGAATATCTGATATACTCCTAATTTCAATGCCAAATTGCGGTCAAATTCAAAGTCGAAAAAGGGCCGTAACTCATGTAAAAATAATTGGACGGAACCCATATTCGAACTTGGCCTGTATCGTTAGCTGGGACATACACATATCAACTTTGGTTCAGATCAAATAATCCAAACTGGACTTATCGGTAGGAAACCAAAAATGTTAACAGATGGTCAAATTCTAAGTCGAAAAAGACTGCAACTCATGTAAAAATAATTGGACGGAACCCATAATCGAACTTGGCCTGTATCTTTAGCTGGGAAATACACATACCAACTTTGGTTCAGCTCAAAAAATCCAAACTGGAGATGTCGGTCGGAAACCAAAAATGTTAACAGATGGTCAAATTCTAAGTAAAAAAAGGGCTGTAACTCATTTAAAAATAATTGGACGGAATCCATATTCGACCTTGGCCTGTATCTTCAGCTGGGAAATACAGATAGCAACTTTGGTTCAGATAAAATAATCCAAAATGAAGTTATCGATCGAAAACCAAAAATGATGACTGATGGACGGATGGCCATAACTATTAATACAACTTTTTTCAAAAGGTCGTATACAAACTAGACAGGTGAGGGGAGTGTCATCATAAACCTGCACATAAAATATGAACATGATCAGATAAAAAAAACTTGAGTTATAGCATCCGATAAAACATGTCTATTGGTGGATGGAAAGTTTTAATTATTCCCAAACCCGATCAACACCAAAAACTATACAGGTGAGCAGTGATTCCGAATAAAATATTAAATCAATTCGATAAAAAATACTTGAGTTATCAGTCAGATAGAAAGTGTCTACAGAGTGACAGACGAATGACGGATGGTTGATCCTGATGTCAGCATTATGTGTACCATACATGTTATGGGTACACATAAAAATCTATTCAGATTTCAAATCTTGCTATTTTCCATGCCCAACAAGAGCTAGTTCAAGTTTCCGTAAACCAGTTATTGAAATCAGTTGGGATAATGCTGTTTCATGTTGAAGTCCCATGCAGATATCTTTCTATATTGGGGTTTAGCGTTGTTAACCAGCTCACATAAACCCCCCAAACAACTGTAATAAAATATAACAATTATGACAGAAAACCGTTTTTTTTCTCCATAAAAATTATTATATTTGTTCTGAACTCCACAAGAGTTGGCAACTGAAAGTAGTAAATAATGTATTAATGCAAAAATATTTTTTTTATCACACTGTTTACATAAATACAAACTCATTTGACCTCACAAATTGACATTGTGAATTAAATGTAAATACACTGAGGTTAGTGGTAATTATATTACATATAATATTCTATGTGCAATTTAAAAGGAAAGTTAGATTATCATACATCATTATGACCACAATGTCACCCGTTTCGATGTATATAGCATCAAGTAATGATTTGTAGGCCAATGTCAATTAAAACTGACAAAATTACCGCCACTGGATCTGGGTGTAAAATCTTATATAGAAAGATATATACACAGGTTTTCGACGTAAAACAGCATTATCCCAACCGATTTAATTAGCTGGTTTTTCTACGGAAATCGCCCCCATACCTACACAACAAATTAATTATTCCTTTTGTGATACGACTGAATGTTTGGGGCGAAATTTCAACTGAATAGTCTGAAATACTGCAGGGAATGTCATAGATAGTCTCAGGTGAGAAAACATTTTGTGGTGTATTTCGCATTGGGCGCACTCAATTTGTTTGCATGGAGTACTCAGGTAACTTGCATTGCATAAATATTTGGCCAAAATTGATGTGTTTTCAGCAGTGTCCGTGTCTTTTATCTCAATTGAAAAGGAATTCACAATTTCTGTGTTGAACATTGGAACAACATGACTATGATCACCCATTATAAACCGCTTCCATTAAAATTATTTACCTTAATGATATAGTTACTATACTTTCATCTTATTCGCCCACTTGGGTTGGGAGCTGAATAAACTCACAGGCTTTAAATGTACTCAATCTGATCAGACGGTCCCCATAATCATTAAGTGCCAACAAAAACAATATTTCTTCCTCCGACTGGAATGAAATATTTGTTTACCCCCGAAGCCAAAGAAATAGTAATTTGGGAGTGTTAATTTGGATTATCATCTCAAATGTTTTTAATTTGATTCCGAAATACCAAAGACAAATGGCGACTGAGATGAATGCGGAGGGTGGACAATTAGATTTGTTTTATTATTGAATACACTTAGTTTTATTATTTTTTATTTTATTTATTTGTTTTATTATTGAGTACACAAAAATAGTTTGTTTCTCAGGGATTGCCGCTTCACCAAAATGTTTTCGCCTCGAACATATTTATGACCTTCCATAAATAAATAAATATATAAATACCACCCATCCCCCCGATTCATTGGAAGCAAGACTGAACCTAAAAAGTTCTCACAAACAATGTGCAAATCTATCCAGTTAGACGGCCAATACATTCGTGGTATTCGCCGGGCTGAAGGCAGATCATTTGGGCAAAGTTTCTGTCGCAAAATGGATTGCGGTGTTTTTTAGTTGTGATATGTAAATATTTTATGATATGGACAAAATATCGGTCGATGACCATAACACAGTCCAACAAAATAGAAAATTAATTCAATGTCAGAGGAACCAAATCCTGAAAAACGTGAGGGCATAAAAAACTGGCCGATTTCAAATTCTCTGGACTCAATCATTCTCTATCTCATGTTTTGAAAATCTTCAAACGTGGTGCCAAGTGTTTGGACTACAACTGCTGCCCAAGAGAAACACCAATGTCCTATTTGTATGAAAATAAATCATAATTTGACAAATGAGTGTTTTTTTTTTATACTAATCCATGTAAATTCTATCTATGAGAGGTCACCGTCAAGTGACCAATTTTGAATGGGGATTTCCTTGCAAATATCCTGATGAAATGAGGCAGCAAAGGCAGGTATCGGTATATCATTGTAAGTCATGAACTTGACTGGTGGTTTGTTTAGGTAAATGATTAAATCTTGCTATAAATTAGTTTTTTTAGAATTGTTCTCTGGAGTTGAAACAATTTATCTACTTCTGAAAAATCTCAACAAATAGGTAAATCTACAAACATGCCAACAAAGCATCACATATGTATTAAATAGTACACTATTGATTGTTTTCAATATTATATCAGTGACACCCAGAACCACTGGCACTTGCCAATTTAACTTTGTTGATACGCATGGAATAGCGCTGGGTGGTTTTTAAGCATAAAAATCCCGCGGTATTAAATCTTAAAACCATACCACGGTATACGGTATTACCGATTATTTCAACTAATCTCTTAAAACCCCCGCTGAGTAGTGATCGTTTGGTACACAAGTCAACTGTTTTTTTGGAGGAAATCGAATAGCTTACAATAAATGAGGAAACACACACATCCAAATCTCCGTTTAAAAAAATTATGGATTAACAAACAGTGGCAATGTATCATTTGTTTGCATGCATTCATGACAATGTATGCCGATCTCAAATACAGGTAATAATTGTGAGTTATGGAAGCATCATTCAGTGGATACATCCAAGAGCTTTGAAATAAAGCCAGCTAACTCGCACGGGTGTGAATATGTATGTTTTTTATTAAATGCCAAGAAATAAGGTGTATTACTTTCAAGGTATTTAACTTGTAGACTGTTATTCACTTCCGGTTGAATTATTATAAATGATACATATAAATCCACGTTTATGAACATGATCAATCATTCCCACTCGATAACATGCACCCAGGGAAATAATTAGCTGTCCCACACATTCAGTGGTTTAAAAATAATTTTTAAACCACTGAATGTGTGGGACAGCTAAATATCTCAGAATGATGCAATCATAACTTGCAATATAATATTGGGCTGGATTTTGTCCCCGGTAGCAATGGAATGCATTTTTTGGCAAATGTCATCAAGAAAGAAGTGAAGAATGAACAGTTTCTTTCAACTGAAAGATAACTATGGTGAAGAGAAACCAAGTAGTTTCTTTGTATTCCGATAAAGGTAAACCACAATGTACCCGGTAACAGGCTGGTATGACCTGTAACCACGATAATACCGTCTTCCAAGGTTTACCGATTATGGAAAAAATTTACAGGTAACGGTATTAAAAATCATACCGATTATAATCGGTATACCGCCCAGCACTAGCATGGAAACCCACATTCAATATTCACTCGACACCCTCCTTTAAAGTTAAATACTATGTAGTACATGTAGGGCAGAGAAAACAAAGGAGGTTTCTAAACCTGAACTGAGGACTAAAACCTTGATTAATCAGGGTACCATGCAGGTGGGTAATAGAACCAGATACTAGGAACTGCACATATACAAGACTTGTGCTCCGATCCCCTGTGCACCCACAACATTATCCATATATTCTGTGTTATGTAAAATATTCCATGTATATGTGGGTCACAATAAATATGTTCAAACAAGACTTGAATAAATATTTTATATATAAATACCTGCCTCCTCCCAAAATATATTTTCAAATAAATAATACATGTATATACAAATAGCTGCCTCCCTCGTCATTTTGAATAAACCATTCCATGAGAAACGACCTATTAACTTTATATGGCCTTATTAAGTAACTTCCTTTGGTCGTAGCATATATCAAATACCATGCATAACATCATCTGCACCATATACGTTTGATCATTTGAAAATGGGTTACCGGTGTACTCCATTGGTGCATCGTATGCGCAGAGTTAGAAAATGAAAGTGTCAATGACACTGTAGCTCAACTTGGAAAGGGAATAATTTAATGTATTACACTCAATGGAGCGATTAGGAATGCAGAAAGTTGAAATGTCTAAGTAATACTAGATTATCAACATGAAGAGATATATAATGATATAACAGTAAAATCCAAGATGGTTGCTGGCGGCTATGTTTTCCAATAAAATTCAAAAACATTTGATAGCTTCCATCTAGTAAGATCAATATCAAGATTAATATGAAGTCTGGAGATGATCGGATGAGGGAAGTGGACTGTATAGGGTGTGCCAAAGGATTTAGAGTAAAATCCAAGATGGTTGACAGTGGACACGTTTTAAGGCCAATATGACCCTAAAATGAATCGTTTCCTATCTATGTCCCAATGTCAACAGCCATGACAAATTTCATAATGATCTGACCAAAGGTACGACCTGTAGCCTGTGTGAAATGATTTAGTCATGCAAAGAGTAAAATCCAAGATGGCTGCCAGTGGCCATGTTTTCTGGCCGAACGACCCCAAAATTACTCGTTCCCATCTACATGTCAATATTAACATCCATGACAAATTTCATGATGATCAGATGAAAATTACCACCTGTAGCCCGAGCTAATGGATTGAATTTTGAAATCCAAGATGGCTGCTGGCGGCCATATTTTTCTGTCAAATGACCCCAAAATGACTTGTTCCCATCTACATGTCATTGTTAACATCCATGACAAATTTTATGATGATCCGACCAAAGCTACGACCTGTAGCCCGTGCCAAAGGATTTAGTCATGCAAAGAGTAAAATCCAAGATGGTTGCCGGTGGCCATATTTTTTGGCCGAATGACCCCAAAATGACTCGTTCCCATTTACATTCCAATTTCAACAGCCATTACAAAGTTCATGATGATAAGACTAAAGATACGACCTGTAGCCCGTGCTAAAGGATTTAGTCATACAAAGAGTAAAATCCAAGATGGCTGCTGGCGGCCATGTTTTTTAGCCAAATGACCCCAAAATGACTCGTTCCCATCTACATGTCATTGTTAACATCCATGACAAATTTTGTGATAATCCGACCAAAGGCACGACCTGTAGCCCGTGCCAAATGATTTAGTCATGCAAAGAGTAAAATCCAAGATGGCTGCTGGTGGCCATGGTTTTTGGCCGAGTGACCCCAAAATTACTTGTTCCCATCTAAATGTTAATATTAACATCCATGACAAATTTCATGATGATCAGATGAACAGTACAACCTGTAGCCCGTGCTAATGGATTGAATTTTGAAATCCAAGATGGACGCTGGCAGCCATGTTTTTTTTCCGAATGACCCAAAATGAATCGTTCCGGTCTAAATGTTGATGTCAACAGCTATGACAAATTTCATATTGATCGGACCAAAGGTACGACCTGTAGCCTGTATTGTTGACGAATCACGCACACATGGACGACGGACGACAAAGCCATGGCAATAGCTCAAACTTTACAAAGTAAAGTTGAGCTAAAAATGGGAAAAGTCGTGTGCGTCAATCTCAATACAATCTGAGAAAGCAGAATTGCACCACAAAACTGTATCGAGATATCCATGGTAACTCGAGGTACTGACCATGCAATCAGGGCAAGGCTTTTCTGCATCTTTAGGCAGGGTCGTATTACAATTTTCAATGAATTGATGTCCCCTTATTTCTGCGCTCATCCCTGCAGAAACTGTGGAGTGCCACCTAATGTAACCTTCGGTACCTCACTCAGGTTCTCTCACCTCAAGGTTCAGATTTATTAGCTCTATTTATTTTGGAATGAAGAACTAGTTTTTTGAATAGGTATTTATGATAATAAATCCATATTCCATATGACGTTCATTTGGGAATTTGGTCAAAACTAATATTTTGGCGTCTTTAATTCGCCATCTTGGTGACCATCTTTGAGCTTTTATCAAATGTTAAGCTGAAATTTATATAGGTCGATCAAGAAAATATAAAAAATATTGTGGCAAATATTTGTTGTTAAATCTTGTTTCAACTCCATAGAGGGTAAAGGTCATTATGTTGCGACAAGTTCGGCCATTTTGACCACATTTTGTTTTATCAATATTTAGTGAAGAGAAAATTAATTCTAAATTTGGGGCACTCTTTGTCAATTGTATGTAAACATTGTTTGCAATACAATATGTTTAAAGGCACGGGCGGCGTTCGTTGCAGAAATATTCATATTTGTTCAAATCGCCATCAACAGAAGGAATATTAAGATATATATAGTTTTGTTCATATGCCAAATATAATCAGCGCGTAAATAGTATATTGTCATCAAGACGTACGATGGTGTACGTAAACAAGAGCCTGCTCGTGTTACAGAAGTTTTGCTTCTGTTTACATAACATAGCACAATTCTATTGGTTTATAATCACACACAAATGATATAAACGCTCTTTATTATTTCCATATCAGGAAAACATTAACAAATAAGGCTCTTTATGTTTACCATATCCGGATCTAAACAAAAGCCAGATTCCGTAATGTTTTTTGCTTTTGTTTACATAACAAAGGAAAAACATTTGATAATAAAATACTGTTTATGCCGTATTTGTGATTGGTATAATAAGAACAAAGTATGTCTATATTTTACTATTATTTCTGTTTATGGCAGTTTTTGACGGAGGTGATTATTTTAACAGCATACCCACCGCCAACGCCGCCCATATCTTTAAACTAAAGATACATATATGCCTTACTTTTATTGTTTTATTTTTTTGTTTGATATTCGGACTCTGGGCGCTGCTATTGCCTAATGGGCCCCTATTGCCCAAACAAGTTAAGAGGGGTGCATATGAACTTCAAGGAAAATTGTCATTTGTTTTCTCATAAATTTTTCCCAAATACATGCATACAATGACATTACAATTTTTTTGGTTCTGAAGATTAATGATTGATTCGATGTGTAGAAATTATTATGCCAATAAGCAATAGCCATCCTTTCTCATGAGCTTTGCTTGACAACTGTTCTTTTTTCTCTTTATCTGTAATATCAGCTATGCTGGTACCAACGTTGGTTCTGGTCCGCTGCAATATAGAATGATTAAGAGTTATTAAGAGAACTTCATAAACAGCACAGAGAACAATATTCTCCATTCAAAATCGACGAAGTGTTAAAAGTAAGGACTTTCATTTCTGAAGGCTAGAGAAAACATCGTTGTAATAGAGTCACCGATGTCATAGTAAAGCTGAATGTTAATACATCAAACTACTGGCAAATAAGTATTTTCCAACATTAAACACAAACAACTCGAGATTAAAGAAAGGCTCAAAATATTCTAAAATTTCTACTTATTTCCCACGTACACTTGTATGTGGGATCAACATGTCATTGAGAAATGGACAAAGGAGGTGATAATATACATTTATTGCATGGTTTTGAGGTTGACATGAGGATTTATCAACCCGAGGAAGTTAATATTCACCGAGGCCACAGGCCGAGGTGAATATTAACTTCCAAGGTTTGATAAATCCTCATGTCAACCTCAAAACCATGCAATAAGTGTTTTATTATATGATCCACCAATGGTATCAAGACCATTAGGCCTGAACTACCTTACTGACCCATCTATATAAATCCATAAAATGCACAACAATGTTTTTCAACAAGTCAAAATAACAAACAATACATGCATGATGAAAAATATTACCAAACATCACTACATTGTCATGAACATACTTCATATTAATAACTCATGACGTCACGTGATCTTGTTATTAACTCATCTAGCCTATTTATAGAACAACCTGGTATATATCGTGATTTATCAACTTCTTTTGCCCATCATTTAGTATGGGACTTTTAGAAGAAAGTTTATGATCATATATAATAACATTCTATGAAGACTTTTCTTATCTGTATTACTACAACCAGTATAACTGAATTGTGAATTTTGAAAGTTAAAATGGTCTGTTTATTCTAGTGATGAACAGATAAACTGGAACGGCAATCGGAATCTGTAGATATTTGGGTTATCTGTTTATAATTGGCATCGGCAAAAAACCCTGCCATTCCAATGAGGTTCTGATTGTTTTCGCCTTTACAGCGAATGGAGTAAACAGTGAATGAATGTTCAAATGCAGTTTTTTAATATGTTGTACAGTAAATATTGGTAACTATAATGGTCACTCAATTATATTTAAAACAGTCGGTGGTGGCTAATATGGTGAATAAACATCCGAAACGTAACAACACATTGGGTGAATTTGAGATAAGTTAAAGTGTGTACCGAAAATAGTTGATGTATTATTCACACAAAATGGGCAATATGGGAATATATTCGCAGCCATGTGCTCGAACGGGTCCTACTAAACAACGAACACAAACGAACACAAACGAACATAAACGAACATAAACGAACACAGGTCAAAAAAGCGGAGTAGAAGGGTGAAATTTGGTTTGTGGGTGCGGGTGGGTCCATTCTATGTGTATGTGGTGTTATTTCCAACATTGATGATTTATTTTTTGAGTTATTAGCATTATTTGAATACAAAACTACTAAACAACGAACACAAACGAACATAAGATTAGCGGCAGTGCAGAGGTTACCATGCAGGTGTTAATTAACTACGGCTTACTCTGTCTCCTTGTTTTTACTGCAAGATGATTGTCAATTTTATCACTGATGGCAATAAAAACACGGGGAAACATCAGAGGTCGGCGTTTTAATGCATAGCTAACAAAACATTTGAGTGAATGTGAGTGAGTCATTGTTGTCAGTCTCTGAGATGACTATATATATTTTCTCAGTCTCGGAGATCACTCTGGGTTTTCGAAAAATTTCACAAGGTTAACACAGACCGAGTCAGCAGCACTCACAGGAACACCTCATCGAGTCAGCAGCACTCTTTATCGGAAAGTCTTCCTCCTTACGGAGAACATATAAAATTACCTCTAAGAGTAAAATCAAAGAGTAAACTTATATAAAATTGCTAAAATCAGATATGGACAGTAAACAAACATCCGCGTCGCAGTGCCCTTCTCAGGGCGCCGATTCGAGTGAGCTTATTGCCTTCCTGAAAGAAGATAACAAATCGCTCAGGAAACAGATCGCCGGTCTAGAAATACAACTTGCTGGGTTCAGAGCCTCTATCGACAAGATGGCCGACCGCTTACCCGAAAAGCAACCCACAGCAGAGAAATCTTCCAGCAAAAAAGAGAAAAAGACCGAGAAAATCAAAAAGAAACCTGAGAAAAACACCACGACACCTGCCACATCACCAGCTCCAGTTCCAGATTTCGCCGCAAAACTACCCTCAGCAACCTCTGTACCGCCAGCAACTCCAGTACCCACCGTTCAAAAAAACCACGAAGACCACATCGAAGTTGAAATGACAGACGCTGAACAAGACATCTCCGACGAAGAATTCGCCACCGTCTTCAAAAACAAAAGAAGGCGTAAAGAAAGCATGATGATTCCAGATCCTATCAGCCCAATCAGCACGCCAGCCAAAAAGATACGAACGCACACTGAACATAAACAACAACCTAGCCCAACAAAAGGAACCGAACGACCGACTATCAGCCACTCCAACAAACGAAGAGACATTCTAATCGCCGAAAACCTAACGAACGAAATGAAGCAGAGTCCATACTTACTACACAGAACAATAACGACACGCTACCCCATCCGAACATCTACAACCAGAGCCGGCACACTTCTAATTTATCCACAGAACGAAGAAACAAAACAATATCTACTGACCAAAGCTAAAGACCTACCCGCCTTCAAGGACAAGAAAGTAACATTCCGCCTAACCAACGGCAGCAATCGCCTGACCAAACCTACAACCCATAAAGCCGTCATCTGTGGCATACCACCATCTGTCACGGAAGACGAAATAAAAGAAGACATCGGCAGTAAATACACAGTTCAACGCCTAAAAAGCTCACACGATCAACAACCAACATGGAAAGTGAAAATAACTTGCGACGATAAAGAATCAAAACAACAGATAATGAACGGCGTTAGACTCGGCTCAAACATGAATAGATTCAAAGTTGTCGACTACAAAGAACAGCCCCACGTGACACAATGCTACAAATGTCAGAAGTTTAATCACACGGCCGAATTTTGCAAGAGCACAGACACAATCTGCAAAAATTGCGCGGGAAATCACAAGCACCAAGACTGTACCAGTAACATAAAAAGATGCGCGAACTGCAACAATGATCACCACTCAGCATACAAGGGATGCACAGTTTTCAAAACTGAAGTGACATCAAAAGAAACACAAAAGCTCACATACGCAGCAGCTACAAGCAAACCAGCCGACATCACTGAAACCCTAAAGCTTGCAGCTGTAATAACATCGACCATTGTCAGCGCCCTATCTGACAAACAAAGAGATCCACGAAATATCAAAGACAGCGTGTGTCAATACGTCGAACATGCTGTCAACACCATATACAGAACTCAACTCACAAAAGAAACCATCCAACAGTTCACATACAGACGTTAAAACAACACAGCCAAAGCTGACACGCCCAAACACACAAGCCGATTGTAACACCTACAATGGCTGACACGACCAAACAGACTACAACAACACGCCACACACACAACTTGCCCACACAAAAACACTCTTTTCACCTACTCCACGTTAACATAAACGGACTATCTGCTAAACGCCAAATTCTTCAAGAGTACATCACAGACCAACAACCAGACGTTATCGCCATCAACGAAACGAAACTCAACGACAACAGCAGGGTTAGCTTCACCAACTACAAGATCGCCCGCCGTGACCGTACCGCACACGGTGGCGGGGTCGCTCTCCTCATCCATAAAGACCTGAAACACGCCATGCTCAACACAGGCGACCTAGACGAAGAAACCCTGGCAGTAGAAGTCACCATTCGCAGTGCCAAGACTGCCATCATCGCCACATATAACCCGCCAAACACAGACCTCAGCAATGCCTCCTTCAAACACTTCACATCAACCCACCGCCACTGCATCTTCATCGGAGACTACAACGCGAAGCACACCTACTACGGCTGTAAAGATACCAACAGAAACGGTGACCGAATGTTCAACATCATAGAAGATCTTGATCTACTCATACTAAACAACATAGACGAACCAACACATCACCACGCGGCGACCAACAAATGGGACATCCTAGACCTAGCCATTGCCACTCCATCCATCGCATCTAAAGGAATCATGTGCTATATTGGAGACGACGTATCCAGCGACCACCTACCCGTACACATAAGATCCAGCAATGCCTCAACCGATCGCCACCCGAAAACCCTCCGCCGCAACCTAAATAAAGCCGACTGGGACAGTTTCCGACAGCAACTCACCAACAGCATAGACAATTCACCCATCACATCAACCAGCGACATTGACGCGACATGCCAGCACCTATCCAAAACCCTCGAATCAGCCCTAGATACAGCATGCCCGAAACAACAAGTCAACACCACAGCATGGCGAGTCTCCCCCGAAACTCTGAAAATGATCCGACTTAAACGCAAGCTAAGAAGACTACAGCAGAAAAACCCAAACGACATGTACTACCGAAATCTTTACAACAACATGAACAGACAAGTCAAAACGGCAGTCAAAAAAGAAAAACAAGCATCCTGGCAGCGGTCGACAACCGAACTCGGCGATAAAAGAATGAACAGAAACTTCTGGAGTACCTTCAAATCCCTTACCGGCACAGGAAAAAACAACAACAGCACAGAAAAACCCCTCAAAAAAACCGACGGCAGTCTGACCTCAGGAGACAAAGAAAAAGCAGAAGCCTTCGCCGACAACCTTCAAAAAATCCACAACACCCACCAAGGCCCAGCCTACGACGACGCCTTCAAAGCAACTGTAGAAAACCACATCAAAGACAACCCCGACCTCTTCAAACCACTTCCAAGTACCACCAACGACCACGATGATGTCTTCCCCGTAGCATCTCCAATCACACAGGACGAAATCGCATCTAACCTAAAGAAGGGAAAAGGCAACTCAGCACCAGGCAACGACAGCATCACATACGCCATCCTACGACAAGCCCCTCCAGCCTTCTTCGCCAGACTACTCCTTCTATTCAACGCCTGCCTGACCATTGGATACTTCCCAACAGCATGGAAAACCGCCGTCGGTATCATGATACCCAAGCCAGAAAAAGACCGCGCCATTCCCAACAACTATCGACCCATCAGCCTCCTCCAATGTACCGGGAATCTATTCGAAAGAATTATCAGCAGCCGACTGCGAGAGCACCTTGAATCCTCCAACTTCTTCAACCCGTGGCAGCGTGGCTACCGACAAGGCAAAGAAGGCATGGAACACATCGTTCGACTAGCTGAAGACGCCCGACTATCCCTTGGCAAAAACTGGTTAACAGCTGCAGTATTTCTTGACGTTGAGAAGGCCTTCGATTCCGTATGGCACGACGGCCTAAGATACAAGTTCAGCCAGCTCAACATCGCCCGAAAATACACACGACTAGTATCCTCTTTCCTACAAGATCGTCAACTCAGCGTCCGCATCAACAACGACACATCCAGCCCAGTATTCCTACGCGCCGGAACCCCACAAGGATCAGTACTCAGCCCACTCCTCTTCCTGATATACGCCAATGACATACCCACCAACCCAAGAAACAACGTAGAAATCTCACAATTCGCCGACGACCTAGGACTCTGGACAACACACAAAAACCCCAGGATCCTACAAAAACGATTACAAAAGACCCTCGACGACTTATCAACATGGTGCTCTATATGGAGAATAAAACTCAACGCCAAGAAAACCCAACTCATCATATTCCACCAGAGAAAAACAACACAGACTATCAACATCAAGATAGACAACGAGACCGTTCAACCATCCAACCAAGCCATCCTACTAGGAATCACCCTTGACCAACGAATGACCTTCGCCGCGCACATCAAAAAAGTCGCTGACAAAGCCAGAAAAAGAACAAACCTGCTAAGTTGTCTCAGAGGTACCGACTGGGGAACCAACAGCCAGACCATCATCAACCTCTTCAAACTATACGTCCGCCCAGTAATGGAGTATGGCGCACCCATCATAACAGCAGCCTCCAACAGCTCAATCGAAACCCTGCAGAAAGTCCAAAACAAAGCTCTCCGCATCGCTCTACATCAGCCAATCTTCACACCAATCCAAGGCCTCCACGACGCAGCAGACATACCTACGATGAAACAACGACTAACCGACCTCAGAAACCAGACCCTCGCCAGAATCGACAACAGCCCACTCATCCAAGAACTCCATCTACGAAACCAGCTGCTCTCCACCAAAAAGACTAAGTCCATCCTAGAAATCGACAACACCGACAGACCCATCTAGATCCCATACAACCGTCAACCAAGCCAACCAACAGCCAAATCCAACAGCCTCGACTCCTCCACCACGCTTCCACTGCTTTGCCTCCAAATACAACAGCCTCAACAACCGATTTTCATCGAAGAATTAAAGAAAGGGTGAAGGGAACTGCACAATGCATTCCGACCATCCTAACCGGCCTGCGGCCGGAAACTACACAACAACAGATCACTCTGGTAAATGCTATATCTGCTTGCTTTCCTGATACACGCATACGCTATATACCAGGCATCTTAAGGAAAATCTCAATCGTAATTTAAGTAAAACAGACAGTGATCAAACTGTCAATAAGATGGAAAAGTATTCAATAGCGAGAGCGGCTTGGTAACAATAGAAAACAAAATCATTTATGACAAAATACAGACAGACATAATTGACAAATATATGTGACAAAAGACGATACCTTACATTTATGGAAAGACTAAAGACGAAATTTTCAATTCTAGAAAAAAAAATTCAACATTTCCGAAATGTTGGACAAATAACAATTATGAAAGCATTAAAGGTGCGGGAGTCCTTGGCAGTGGGTATATGCTGTGAAAATTTTCCAACGGTCAAAAACCGACACAAAAAGTAAAATGTAAACAGACTTTGTCCGTATACAAATAAGAAATATCGCATAAACAGTATGTTATTGTCATATGTTTGACCATTATGTAAACAAAAGCATAAAAAGTTACTTTCCTGGTGTTTGTTTATATTATGATGGTAAACATAAAGAGCGTTCTTTGTTGCTGAATTCCTGATATGGAACTAATAAAGATCGTTTATATCATGTGTGTGTGATTAGCCAGTAACACGTACGGTGCTGTCTTCTGTAACACAATAAGGCTCTTGCTTAGGTAATATATAGTAGGTCTTTATGATAGCATGCTGTTTACACGATGAACGAAACTGTATGCGTTTTAGTGTTTTTCTGTTTACGGTGATTGGAACAAATATGAATATTTTCGACAACTAAGGCCTCCCGTGCCTTTAATAATATAATTAACAAAGAAATTGACTGAGTTTACAGACAATTTAAAAGAAACAGTGACTGACCAACTGCGTGACATTCGAGTGGAGGGGATTTTACATTATCAGGCATTGCATCATCTTTGGAAGTGAGACACGAAATTTGAACAAATATGACGGCCGAACAACGAGACAGACTAATGCGAAGACTTCTTAATTTTGTGAGTGACAATTCCAAATTCCAAACTTCAGCTGATGACAATTAACTATACCCAAAACTACCGCTCTCGCAAAAAAAAAAGGACAATAAAAAGGAAAGAGTGAAGACATCAAAAACCAAGACGATCACCAATAAACGACAGAAGCATATAGTATGGAAATATACATATAGGATCTCACATGAGTTTCTATTTTATACGGAATTTATCAACCGAGTTCACTAAATTCGATTTGAGTCGAGGTTTACCGAGGCTCAAATAGAATTTAGTGGACGAGGTTGATAAATTACGTATAAAATAGAACGAGTTTGAGATACTTTTTATCACATGGTCATATAATCGCTTAATTTTTTATCGAAAACAACAATAATTAACAGACAGATAACTTTGTCCCAAAGAGCAGCGTGACGTCATTGCACGCAACGATATTACACGTGTCTATTACGCTCGAATATTACATTGGAAAATAGTGCTAATCATGTGATAAAATAACATATAGACTTCTTGGATTCATATAAAATAAGTACATTACTTGATTTTAATGATTTAAATAATGCAACATTTTGCTGGAGCCATTTTCATCCATGTAATGACTTCAAGGAGAACATACTCTGCCCATCGTTCCGCCGGGGCTGAGTCAGTGTAAAATAATATATAAATATTCGATTGTATATAAAACAAACTTTGATTCTAGTACCTGAAGCTCTACCGAAAGAGCAGTGTGATGCCATGGAAGTTAAACGAAGTAATAATAAGAGAAACTAACTAAGTCGAAACAACTCAGTGACAAAGAGACAGAGTATATAAGCCATAGAGAAGGCGGTAGTTAATTAACACCTTTATTAACACCTTTGTAATACGGCTAATCTCATGTTCGTTTGTGTTCGTTGTTTAGTAGCTTTGCATTCAAATAATGCTTATAACTCGAAAAATAAGTCATCAAAGTTGGAAATAACACCACATACACATATGGACCCACACGCACCCACAAACCAAAGTTCACCCTTCTATTCCGCTTTTTAGACCTGTGTTCGTTTATGTTCGTTTGTGTTCGTTTGTGTTCGTTGTTTAGTAGGACCGGCTCGAACACCCGGAGTGGATTATAGATACCAAAAATGAAAACCTTTCTAACATTGTAGACTTTTTTATAGAGCATGCTAGATGCATGATCATAATGTTCAACATGAGTTTTAGAATCATTGACAAATCAGAAGAACTGAACCCGTAATCATGTCATTGTAAATGCTAAAACAGCATTATTGCAACAGAATGTAAAAGTAGAATATGCAGATAACATGTTGGACACTTGACATGCTTCATTCATTCTCCATTCTATTTTGGCTGCCTCACAGGCAATCTTAAATCTACCAGCAGATAAAAGTCTTCATTGCTTGATCATAAATTATCAACTAAACACATTATTAATTTATTTTTCGGTAACTGTGACTACACTGTGCAGTGAGATCAGGAGATAATGCAACATTTTCGACGATCGAACGCACCCGAACGAGGAGCACCTGGAAAATTCTCTCGCACGATATTTTAATATTTATTTGACTCTTTTTAACAACTATTTCTTATCCAATACTGTATTAATGTGTAATATTACTTGTTGATGCCGTACAGCTCGGTAGTAATTCATTATTAGCAAACAACTTGAGAAAAATAACCTTTTTTCGACTTCAGAAACCGACCACGTGAATTTCTGAGCGCCGCCATTTTGAGATTTCGGCAAACTTGAATAATAAAACTTAAAGCATACAGCTTTCTTCCAAAATAACAAATACTACACAAATTATTTACTACATCTATTATATCAAAGTATAATCTACACATATTTAACCGAAGTTAAAATAGACTATTTAGATCATTAGTTTTCATCCATGTTAATAACAGCACGGTAATATAATAAATATTCGAAAAGGTAGGACTGCAGGGTGCCTCTGCCCCCGGCCAGGATAGCCTAGCTGAGGTACGTGCCACATAAAAAGACCAGGTCCTCCCCATAGACCGTGCTGTTCTGTTTAGAACTCAATACAACTATTTCGAATATAAAGCTGCACAAAAATGCAGTAGTGCTGACATATATATATATACTTTCGAGTACTATCTTCTATATTTAATGTGCACAAAGTGCTAACTATATAGAATATAAACGACCAATATATCCATAGTCACACATGAGTGAATCAAAGTTATTAAAATATCTTGACAAACCCTTTGTCTGCTCAAAAAGCGAGCAAACATCTCTACCTGTACTGCTTGCTGACAGTAAAGGAAAATACCTGGAGTCTATAGCACTGCAATGCAAATCGAACAACCCGCAGGGAATCAAGTTCTGGTGCAAGAGCGGAGCGACTCTAGACGACGAAATCTTTTGGCTGCACAGAAACCTCAGACACAAGGTACGAAAGCACGAATATATCACTCTCATAATCTGGCTCGGAACATGTGATCTAACAAAAATCGACAGATCACAAAGAACAATACATCTCCAATCACATGACGACGATGCTGTAGTCAATACTATCACAGCAAAATACCGACGTCTCCTGGAAATAGTGAAAAGCTACCCTACTATCAAACCAATACTGCTTGAGATACCAATATACTCAATACAGCGTCACAATCTAACTAAAGCAAACAAAGAAAGTGAAGAATACGCTGAAGAAGATCTGAAATTGTACCAACAAATCGATCTCCTAAACATACAGATCAGAACCATCAACGAAGAGCTCACAGGGAGCGGAACCACTTCACCAAGATTCTCACAAGACCTCTTACAAAATAGAGGCGGGGTGACAAAAGGTCAGAGAAATTACTGGAATTTCAGACTATTAAAAGACGGTCTGCATCCTGACGAGACACCGGCCAAGACCTGGTACAGGCGACTCCAACATCGAATCAACGACTTCTGTTATATATTATAACAACAAATAAATGATGAAAGGGACAAGGTCTAGCAGGAGGGTGAGTACTGGCCAGGATAGCCTAGCTGTTCTCTCCCCCAAACTAGATGTCCATACATCATTACATGAATATAGCTCACCGTCAGCAATGATGAAAGAAGATTCAATCATATCAAGAGGAGACGACAGCATGAAAGAACAGAAGCAAATCTACTCAAAGCTGCACTGTAAACTGCTATCATACGACCTACAGAGTTATGATTAACGGCAATAACAAAGACCATTATATGCTGAATATACATACAATCATTGCATCTAGGCTAACAAAAATGGTTAGCACCGATATACCAACATGCAATAAGACAGCTAAACATGTAAATAGCACACCATCGAATCACAGTTCCGCTATTCTGGAAACAATAAAATCCCCAGATAACGAAATACAATCAGAACCCTCATGTAATACTCCATCTGAACTAGAGGTACCATCTCCAGGCAGGATAAACGATTCAACTGCCAACAAACTACTACCCGAAAACATCATGCCTACAACAAATGACGCAAAAAATCAGTAAATATGATTTAACCACATCTCCAGACAGAATTAACGAATCAGCTGTCAATACACAAACACCAATAAAACTCGTACCAATAACAAATAACGAGAATAAAAATGATAGAATTGTTGAACCCGAGATAACTGAGCAATCCTTAACAACTGCTGACATCATCAGTAACTATGGCTCAACCAAAAATAAACAAATAGCAAAGAAAGCTATACATGTAAACAAAATGTATACTGCAAAAAAAAGTGTCATAACTGCTGAATCAGAGATAAATCACCAACATTTATCAAACGACAGTATGAAAACAAAAATAACATCTAATAATGACTTGAATTCTGACAAAAACATAATCAGTGATAACACAACCAATGACTATACAAATAAAAATCTGGAAAGTATAGCAAAAAATACCAGGGTCAACAAAAACCAACAAACACAAAATAACATCACCAAAACTAGCCCAAATGCTAGTAATGAAACTTGTTATAAATTCAACGAAGATAATAGTAAACCTATAGGTCCAATCTGTATGAATGAAATACATAACATCTATTTAAACTGTGGAAAATGTGATGAATGGTTTCACCCAAACTGTGAAGGCAAAAGCGAACACCAAGCTAATGCGGAAAATATCCAATCACACACCGATAATTACATATGCTCGATTTGTTATATGAAAGATCTAGAGCATACTCAAAAAATCAACATGTCTGCCCAACAAGACATCACATCTGGTGACAGTCATGAAACTGTGCTTACGGGTAATAAAAATAAAACCATAGTAAAATCAAAAATTACTAAAACCAAACAAAAGAATAGTAGTAACACAGGCTGTAAAGATAACTGTGAAATGCAAAAGGCATCCCTACAAGCTGAAATAGCAAGGCTTGAGGATACTATAAATGAACAAGCAAAAACAATTAAAATACTGAGAACAAGGAATGAAGTGGCTAATAACACAATACATCAAGCCAATGATACGTATCCACCATCAAATACGAATAACCATCTAAACATCATGCAACTATTACAACAGCTAGAACACGATCAGATTAAACTACGTCTAACAGAAGCAGAAAGAAATATTGAAACAATTCTTAGACGTAACGAAGTACAGCATGCAAGGCAAAACCTGAGCCAGTATACACAAACAGAAGCAACAAACCCAAACAAAATCCGGGTAAACCAAAACAACTGTGTTAACCAAAATACTGTGCCTCAACGCTGCTATATTGAAAACACCAACTTAATCAACCATATACCGGTAGAAACATCAGACTATCGTGTAGAAAATATTCGGAACGATAACATGCAGAATAATCACAACTTACAACAACAAAAGCGTGTAATAACCGCAACAGATAAACTGAAAACTACCAACTGCCAGCGAGAACCTGAACATCATTTTTTAGAGCATGGCAGGGGGTCGACCCAAAGGGCCATACAAACAAATCATTACCAGTCTATACCACAGAAAATTATGACAGATCAGAAAACTGTGAGAAAAAACAAAACAGAAAAGCAAAACCATCAGCTTATACTACATCATGTCAGAACACAAATGACAAGCAATATAGCAACACAACCTCCACCAAACATAGTTTCATCCCACCCTCGACTAAGCAGTCGACTGCCGAAGCGGGACATGAACCTAGAAACTGTGACCTATATTCATGGGAGACAACATCAGTAATAAATCAACATTCTCCGTTGAGAATCGAAAACATAATTGAGACACAAAAACTCAATATAGCTTCAATTAACATCCAAAATATAACCACAAACAAAGTGGTATTACAACATGCAATAGAAACATATGACATCATATGTATCCAAGAACACTGGCTTTTCCAATATCAAACTGCTCGAATAAAAGAACTAGCGGAAAACTATAACAACTTCAGTAAGTCAGTAGATCAGAATGAACCACTACCACCAAACATGCGGATCAGGGGCTATGGGGGAGTATCAACCTTATGGCACAAAAATCTCAATAAAATCATCAACGCTAAAGAAGATGGTGACAACCGAATTATCTGTATTACAATCAAAAGCAGCCCAACAAATATATGCCTAATAAATGCATACATGCCCAGTAACACTCACTCGGCTGATAAAAAAGATAAAGATGAATACAATGAGACACTGGAAAAAATATATGCTATTATGATAAAATACTCAGATCATAAAATAATAATAGCAGGGGATATGAATGCTTCATTAGATAGACAACCACCTAATGAGCAAGACAAACTTTTCAAAAAGTTCTATATAGACCATGAGCTTACCATACCCAATGGATATGTCCCGGAATTCACATTTAGACATCATAATGGGAAATCACAATCCATCATAGACTATTTTATTGAATCCACAAAACATGATAAAATTCTATCAAATATGCAAGTTATCGACGTTCCATCAAATGTATCTGATCATGAGCTCATTAAAGTCGAAATGAAAATAGCACCCTTTGAAAAAATACAAAATAGTCTTGAAAACATCTCACAAGAAAGAACAAACTGGAAAAAATGTGATTTAGTCCTCTACAGGCAGCATATAGACAAAACCAATCATCTAACACAGACCACTATACACAATAATCTGGAAGAATCCATTGTGAAGTTTGGCCAAATGATAATAAGCGCAGCAGAGAAAGCCACACCTGCCAAAAGGCATAAAAAAGCTCCAATGGTAAAAAACAATGGAACCCCAGCATAGCCAGTGCGATACAAGAAAGTAAAAAGGCCCATTATCAATGGAAAACGGCAGGTAGGCCAGTTGACACAAATAATCCACTTAAAATGGCAAAAATGGCCACTAAAAAGAAATTAAGATGTACACAAAGGCAACAAATAGCTGCAGAGAGAACTCAACTATATGATGAAATCTCTCAAGCCAATGCATCTAATGATCAAATACTATTCTATAAACTTATAAACAAACAAAGGCTCACCAAGAGTGTAGTCACTGAGTATATTGAAATAGATGGACACCAATATGGTGCCGAACATATGATGGATGGGTGGTTTAAACACTTCAAAAAACTGTCAGAACCAAAAACTGCCGATAGATTTGACGATACATTCCACAAACAAGTCTCGGCTGACATTGAAGCTATTGAACAAATATGTCGTGCTAATACACCATCTTTAGAACCAGTCACACTGCATGAAATTAAAACAATTGTCAATAAGCTCAAATTAAATAAAGCAGCTGACTATGCTGGAATTACGGCTGAACATCTCAAATATAGCATAGAAGAAACTGCCCCAATAATCACGAACATCA
Organism: Siphonodentalium dalli; assembly: GCA_032622095.1. Classification (NCBI taxonomy): domain Eukaryota; kingdom Metazoa; phylum Mollusca; class Scaphopoda; order Gadilida; family Siphonodentaliidae; genus Siphonodentalium; species Siphonodentalium dalli. Next base: position 141,635,314 of record CP136063.1, on the reverse strand, counting down.
TAAACACTATATATGAAAAACGAGAAGTGCCAAAAGAAATAAAAATCGGCATATTAACACCTGTACCAAAAAAAGACAAAGACCCAACAAAACCAGGGAATTACAGGGGCATAACTATCAGCTCCATAATATGCAAAATCCTAGAAGCAACCCTGCAAGACAAACTAGACAACATACTATTACCATCACAAAATAAAATGCAACGTGGCTTCACTCAAGGCACATCACCTTTAGTTGCTGGGCTTATGATAACTGAAGCATACAATGAAAGCAAAGACTTAAATGAGACATTAATATTAGAAACCCTGGATGCTGAAAAAGCATTTGACGTGGTATGGCATAAAAGCCTACTGAGAAAACTTTTCATTGATGGGATCCACAGCGACCTATGGCTACTTGTAAATTCACTACATCATGAGGCGAATACAAAGGTAAAATGGGGTGGATCATACTCCTCAGATATACTGCTTCACCAAGGAATAAGACAAGGGGCTAAATTATCAGCAATGCTCTATAAAAGATTTAACAACGACATGCTAAATCAGCTAAGTAATAATGCAGTTGGGTTTAAAATTGGCACAATTGATATAACAGCCCCCACCTGTGCAGATGATGTAGCCATCTTAGCAAAAACAACATCCGATTTACAAACTCTCACAAGTATTGTATACAACAACTCATGTAAAGATCGATTCGCAATGAACGGAACTAAATGCGAAATTGTCCAAATGAAAACATCTACACAAAAAATGAATGGTGAAATAAAAACTGTCCTAGGTGGAACTCCTGTTAATATCGTAGGCTCCACCAAACACCTAGGTGTAGAGCGTAATCCAACAAATACCCCAGATATCCCAAAACGAATAACAATGGGCAGACGAACCCTATACTCCTTGATGGGCACAGGGCTACATGGAACAAACGGTATATCACCAGTAATAGCATACCAAATGTGGAACACTTTTGTCATTCCTAGAATGCTGCATGGTATAGAAATACTACATATGAAGAAAAAAAGACATAGATGAACTCGAACGTTTCCAACGAAAAACCATGAGACAATTGCAGAGTTTATCAACACGCACAGCAAATGCTGCTACAAATGCACTTATTGGAGCCATTCCCATCCAAGGCACTATAGATCTCAAAATTACAACATTCTATATTAATATAGCCAAAACACACAACTCTGCAGAGCGAGATCTTGCAATAAGACAACTTATCATGAAAAATGACAACAGCCATAGCTGGTTTATACATGTCAGAGACATACTTTCCAAATATACCCTTCCTGACCCACTGCATATCATAAACACCATCCACAGTAAGGAAGATGCCAACAAATGGAAAACAATATGTAAAAAAGCTATATACCAATATTGGCATGATATTAATGACAGAGAGTTCTCCAGTAAAACAACATTAGCAATGATCAAACTGCAAAAAAATTCCAGCAGCAAATGTCATCTTGTATGGGATTCATCAAAATACTCACCCGCTGCCACAAAAAAGGCTATTATAAAAACATGGTTGATGACAGACACTTATTTACTACAAATAAATAGAAAAAGATTCAGACAAAACTTGACCTCTGCCATATGTCCACTATGCAAACTAGCTGATGAGGACAGAATACACTTCATTTCACAATGTACGAACACTAGTAACCAACGACATCGTTACATACAAAAACTCAAATTATGTCTCTCAAAAACTACCACTGACAAATACATTATTGATCAACCAGAACTCTTAACTCAATTAACCTTAGACTGCACAAAACTAGAAACCTGGAACCTTACCGATATAGAAAAAGAACAAACTGAAAAACTGGCAAGAAATTTCTTATACTCAATCCATGTGCATAGAGTAAACACTTTGAAAACAGAAGCAGACAAGCCCATATAAAATGACAAACTAGCCGAGCTGTACAGGCAAAACAACTACCTGTAAATATTCTTGTCAAAACGACAATTTTAACTATACCAATCTTAAAAACAAAACAAAAATATACATGTACATATGTAAGCTCAACTTAAAAGTTTTTAAGTGCAACTTACGCACACACAAATCTTTTAACTCACTAGTACCACAATTTTACTAACTATTTTATCATTACTGTAGTTTTACCTGGTTTTATTTGACTTATTTTTACTTCCATTATTTTATATACCCAATATAATGGGGTGCTCCTCACTTAAAGGAGGGAAATCCACACCAAGCAAGCAAGCAAGCAAGATAATGGGGGACATGACAATCTTCGGGATGGGATGGGATATGGGACAAAACGACAATCTGCGGGACAGAATTTCAAATTGCGTGGGACGGCCGATATCTCGAGGAATACAGGGCGTATGGGGCTCATTTTGGTGTCTAACGAAAGGCCCACGTTCGCCCTATCCAAACATATTAACCCCGCCACTGACCGGACACCAGAAGTTGCATTATTTGATCGACAATTGACCTAACATGGGGTGGAATTTGGGATAGCATGACAATCTGCGGGACAGGATTTTCAAATTGCGTGGGACGGCCGATAGCTCGAGGAATACAGCGCATAGAGGGCTACTTTTGGTGTCTAACGAAAGGTAAACATTCGCCCTATCCACACATATTAACCCCGCCACTGACCGGACACCGGAAGTTACATTATCCGGTCGACAACTGACCTAACATAAAATGCCACAAACACGAAAAACTGCGTTCGACATTAATGTTTAGAATTTAGATTTCTCGATGAATACGCTAGCAAACAACAAGTTTTGGGTATCAAATAACGCAGTGGAATACTGTGCATTCGTTTTTGCGAATATTGTAATGGCGAACACGCAAACACGCGCCGATAAAACAGCTAAAAATAGACTCGATGTTTACAATTACAGGATCGATTTCAGCTGGTATATTCAATATAATGGGACGTATGGTATATCAAAATGTAGGATTAAACACAGGGAATGTATTTTTTCCAAATGGGTCCCACCAGGCGGTGAAATTGTTGCAGAAATTCGCTCCAAGATATTCTCACTTATTTTTATTTCAGTTGTGACTAAAAGCCCAGATGCCGGAGCCCAGCGACTAAAAGCCAAGTTACAAAATAGATCAACTGGTTTGAACGAATGAATATGTCAATGGTAAGACTATTCAAAAGAATATTCAAATCAAATAGTGTTTATAGACTTAAAAACTTATGTGTCCGCCATTCATATGCGGTGGAGGTTCTCATATTATCTGCCAGTCATACGCGGGGGAGGTTCTCATATGAACATATTATCTGCCGGTCATACGCGGTGGAGGTTGATATTATCCGCCGGTCATACGCGAGGGAAGTTCTCATTTTATCCTCCGGTCATACGCGGGGGAGGTTCTGATATGAACATATTATCTGCCGGTCATATGCGGTGGAGGTTCATATTATCCACCGGTCATACGCGAGGGATGTTCTCATATTATCCTCTGGTCATACGTTGGGGAGGTCCTCATATGAACATATTATCCGCCGGTCATATCCTCCCTCGGGTGTGACCGGTGGATAATATGAGAACCTCCCTCGCATATGACCGGCAGATAATATGTTCATATGAGAACCTCCACCGCGTATGACCGGTGGATAATATGAACCTCCACCGCGTATGACCGGCAGATAATATGTTCATATCAGAACCTCCCCCACCTATGACCGAAGGATAATATGAGAACTTCCCTCGCGTATGACCGGCGGATAATATGAACCTCCACCGCGTATGACCGATGGATAATATGTTCATATCAGAACCTCCACCACGTATGACCGGCGGATAATATGTTCATATGAGAACCTCCACTGCGTATGACCGGCGGATAATATGTTCATATGAGAACCTCCACCACGTATGACCGGCGGATAATATGTTCATATGAGAACCTCCACTGCGTATGACCGGCGGATAATATGTTCATATGACAACCTCCCCAACGTATGACCGGAGGATAATATAAGAACCTCCCTCGCGTATGACCGGTGGATAATATGACAACCTCCCTCGCGTATGACCGGCGGATAATATGAACCTCCACCGCGTATGACCGGCGGATAATATGTTCATATGAGAACTTCCACCGTGTATGACCAGTGGATAATATGAACCTCCACTGCGTATGACCGGCGAATAATATGTTCATATCAGAACATCCCCCATGTATGACCGGAGGATAATATGAGAACCTCCCTCGCGTATGACTGGCGGATAATATGAACCTCCACCGCGTATGACCGGCAGATAATATGTTCATATGAGAACCTCCCCTATGTATGACCGGAGGATAATATGAGAACCTCCCTCGCGTATGACCGGCAGATAATATGAACCTCCACCGCGTATGACCGGCGGATAATATGTTCATATGAGAACTTCCACCGTGTATGACCAGTGGATAATATGAACCTCCACTGCGTATGACCGGCGAATAATATGTTCATATCAGAACATCCCCCATGTATGACCGGAGGATAATATGAGAACCTCCCTCGCGTATGACTGGCGGATAATATGAACCTCCACCGCGTATAACCGGCAGATAATATGTTCATATGAGAACCTCCCCTATGTATGACCGGATGATAATATGAGAACCTCCCTCACGTATAACCGGTGGATAATATGAGAACCTCCCTCGCGTATGACCGGCAGTTAATATGTTCATATGAGAACCTCCCCATCGTATGACCGGAGGATAATATGAGAACCTCCCTCGCGTATGACCTGGTGGATAATATGAACCTCCACCGCATATGACCGGCAGATAATATGTTCATATCAGAACCTCCCCCGCGTATGACTGGAGGATAATAAGAAAACTTCCCTCGCGTATGACCGGCGGATAATATGAACCTCCACCGTGTATGACCGGCAGATAATATGTTCATATGAGAACCTCCCCCGCGTATTACTGGGAGATAATATGAGAACTTCACCGCATATATGAATGGCGGACACATAAGTTTTTAAGTCTATAAACACTATTTGATTTGAATATTCTTTTGAATAGTCTTACCATTGACATATTCATTCGTTCAAACCAGTTGATCTATTTTGTAACTTGGCTTTTAGTCGCTGGGCTCCGGCATCTGGGCTTTTAGTCACAACTGAAATAAAAATAAGTGCGAATATCTTGGAGCGAATTTCTGCAACAATTTCACCGCCTGGTGGACCCATTTGGAAAAAAATACATTCCCTGTGTCTAATTCTACATTTTGATATACTATACGCCCCATTATATTGAATATACCGGCTGAAATCGATACTGTAATTGTAAACATCGAGTCTATTTTTAGCTGTTTTATCGGAGCGTGTTTGCGTGTTCGCCATTACAATATTCGCACTAAAACAGCCATGTTGTAGCTAAAAACGAATGCACAGTATTCCACTGCGTTATTTGATACCTAAAACTTGTTGTTTGCTAGTGTATTCATCGAGAAATCTAAATTCTAAACATTAATGTCGAACGCAGTTTTTCGTGTTTGTGGCATTTTATGTTAGGTCAGTTGTCGACCGGATAATGTAACTTCCGGTGTCCGGTCAGTGGCGGGGTTAATATGTGTGGATAGGGCGAATGTGGACCTTTCGTTAGACACCAAAAGTAGCTCTCTCTGAGCTGTATTCTTCGAGCTATCGGCCGTCCCACGAAATTTGAAAATCCTGTCCCGCAGATTGTCATGCTATCCCAAATTCCACCCCATGTTAGGTCAATTGTCGATCAAATAATGCAACTTCTGGTGTCCGGTCAGTGGCGGGGTTAATATGTTTGGATAGGGCGAACGTGGGCCTTTCGTTAGACACCAAAATGAGCCCCATACGCCCTGTATTCCTCGAGATATCGGTCGTCCCACGCAATTTGAAATTCTGTCCCGCAGATTGTCGTTTTGTCCCATATCCCATCCCATCCCGCAGATTGTCATGTCCCCAGCTAACGCCACATCTATGTGTTAATTGATTAACGGCGACTGAGTGTCGAACAAGAAAACCATAGTCAGAAATGGTAACGCCACCAAGATTATGGTATTACATATAAATAGAAATTATAAAAAATACATAAAATATTTTGAGAACAATTGCGTTTAAACAAGTAATCCTTCAAATTATTACTAACAAAGTAAACGACTGTGGGGTCACTCAACAGATTATAAAGACTTGGACATAGTATACTGTAAATACTAAAATTTAAATGAAATAATTAAAAGATAAAATTTAGCAAGTAGTAAAAGTTAATTTTCTCATTTTTGTTTTGGTTAAATAAAGCAATAATTTAAATGTAACATTTGGTTTAAAAAAAATGATTGACCGTGGCTCTTCCAATAATTGCGCGACTGACCTGGTCAATTGTTCTTAAGAAGTTGTTTTGAGAATTACTATGGAGGGAAATAGTCATCTCTATATAGTGCCAGAATAGTCATTTATGGAGTTCTATAAGATGTTGGGTTGGTTATATGGACTCGGAGAAAAAAGGGGTTTGTACCGATGAAGTTGATGAACTGACATAAATTAGTGGATCGATGTTGCCATGTAATGCATCGTGATCGACTGTACTAAAGCAGCAATTATATAAAATTGGGGGGGGGGGTCTGAAATTATCTCTATAGTTGGCACCAGGATTATATAGAAAGGAATAGCAATTGATATACATATACGGCATACTATAGTAATACCATAGACATATAAATACAAGTATCACGAGATAAAATATTACGTAACATGACTATATATACCGATGAAAGAAATAAATAAATTGGACCGGGATTAGAGGTTGGGTTGGTTATATGTGGATAATTGGATATGGAATTCATACCGATGAAACGATACAAATTAGTGGAGCGATAAAGACACTTAGTCAGGCTACGCGGGGGAAATAGGGGTTGATACGATAGACCAAAATAAATTTGTCGAGTGATAATGACCAATGTTGACGTATAAAGTAACGTGACTGTACTGTCACACAATTATCAGGTAGAACCGGACAAATATGACAGGGTACAGCACGTAATTATTTCCTAGATCGAAGAAATGAATTTTTTTTTTCGATGATAAAATTTAACAATATTACATTAAACAATTTGCCATTAAAATCGATTTATGTCTATAAAACTGTCATTTTTCAAAATTTTGAGCTGAAACTTGGTGTGTATGTGTATAATACTACTATATTCTTAAAATGACAGAGTTCAGCGCGTAATTATGTTTTAGATGGAAGAAATTGAATTTGTTTTCGATAACAAATTTACAGCGTGTACGGCCTACGGGTCATTGAGTATGCTCAATTTTTGTAAACAAACTTTTGTCAATAGCCGTTTTGGTCAAACTAAACCTTCTTCGACCGGGACAGCAGATCCGAATAGTAGCTAAGATGTATTTAGATAGAATTATCAAAAGAATATGACCGATCAGGGTACATTTTAACAGAATAGAGTGGAGAAATCTTGGTGATAATTCCAGAAAATAAAGATGTAGGAGAATCACAATTAAACTTCCCACAATGCACTTCACTAAACCAGGGGTTCTAAATGGGTAACACATTATTTTCAGTCTATCAGATTATTTATATTTTCAACAACAAGTGACTTTAAGTTTAGAATTTCAGCCTGTCCTGACTCTATCGATACGATTTAACACATTTTCAAAAACGTATTATACACCGGTGGCGTTAACTTTACAATTTAAGCATCTACGTGATTCTATCGGTACGATTGCGTAAGGTACAAACAAGAATACATCAGGGGCTCCCAATGGGTTATATATTATTTTCAGTCTATCAAATTATTTATATTTTCAACAACATATTATTACACCGGTGACTTTAAGTTTAAAATTTCAGCCTGTCCTGACTCTATCGATACGATTTATCATATTTTCATAAACATATTATACACCGGTGGCGTTAACGTTACAATTTCGGCATCTACGTGATTCTATCGGTACGATTGAGTAAGGTACACAAAATCTCCAAGAATACCATTCGCCCTGTACACCACACAATATCAAACTCACAGAAGCTAGAAACACCACAGGTGGCGTAACTATAAGCTTGTGTTCGTTTTCTATGCCGAACACTAAACGCGTTTTACAAAATATCGAATAAAACACTTATTATTGGCCCAAACTCCACCAAACTTCGTATATTAATAGTGTGACCATGAATACATATGCCTATGAACTTTATTTGTAAAATTTCCCATTATTTGGACTTTTGTTCGGTTATGTTCGGTTGTGTTCGGCTTTTATGAGCTCCCATTTCAACTGGGAAAAAATTTTAACAACCCCAAGATGCTGCTGAATCCAAAAACCTTCTCTGCAACAAAGTAAATATGTAATTTCATCAAGAAACCCTAGATATACGAATAGAGCTATAGCTCATACTAGTACAGTAAATATTAACAAGAGGTTGGTAGTGAGTTAATTAACCAACACATTATAATTGTTTCATCAAGAAGCCCAAGATATACGTAACTCAAACATAATCTACACTAAATTAACGAATAGAGCTAGCCTATAGCTCATACTGGTAGGCTAGCCTACAGTAAATATTAACAAGAGGTTGGTATACTAGGGTGGGTTAACCAACACATTAAAATTATATATGTATTACTGTAGTCTATACTATAGGCAGTAATAATATATTACTGATTAGATCTATATGTAAGATGATATTTATTTATGTATTTTATTTTCAGCCCGTCAGTGGGCTATACTAGGGTGGGTTAACCAACACATTAAAATTATATATGTATTACTGTAGTCTATTTTTCGGTGCAGGGGCCATTTGATGCTGGGCTGCTCTCATTCACTGTCACATATATGTACACTCAGTACACTGTACAGTCACAACAGTGATCTAGTTGAGTAAATCCACCACCAATTATGCCACAATTTGTCCATGATACTGATTTTCATCCATCATTGCACGCAAATCATTATTAAAAGCCGGAACAAACATAATAAATAAAATGTCTAGTGCCTAGACTGAAATAAGCTACCCAGAAATCGGCAGAACTCCAAAATTTGCACTAAGTTGCCAGTAGGCAAAAAAATTAACACAGACTGCAGAGACAATGAAATTATGAAGGCAACATTAAATTGATTAATGGCGACATATGCTCGATTTAGCAGCCCATAAACACTTTTATATATTGCATATATCCGTGGTGAGGTTTGCATTGCATTCGCAATATAAATTATAAATTTCCTCCATTAAAATTGCCATTTTAGTTACGTTTTCTATCGTAAACGATGAATTTTCTATATTCGCTGCCATTTGTATTGGGTCACGTGATCACCCAACGAGATCAGGGGCGATAATCAAAATGTTACGGATAACCAGTAGATCCGCGTCAGTGGGCCTGAGTGGCGTTTGACGCCACATCCGTCCAATCTCGCTACTCTCATCAAGGACGGCCTCGGACAATCGCCATTTCGACCGGTCACATGATCTCCGGTCATGTGACCCATACCCGGAAGAGATTGCACGTCGGCAGACATTTTTGTTCAACAGCGAAACTTCTCTCGTCGTTTTTCATCAAATGTAAGTAAACTGAATAATGTTTTCAAATAACTTTGGTGCAGTCATCGACTAATGATATAATATGACCGCACGGATTGGTTCTTAGGTTCCCAATACGATTTAATTTCATTTACCAGCCGCTTGAATCGGCGCACATGGCTTTCTGCGTTTTCGACGTATTAGCCCCCACGACCTATTCAGCGATGGGAATGGCAAACTTTTAACCTGAAGACCCAGACTTCCCTTGTCCCATGTCTTCCTGAGTCAATTCCGCACCCAAGGTTAGCGTGGTTCCATATCTTCATGATTTTACATATGATTTTTTTCATTCTGAACTTTTCACTTTTTATTCCATCACACAGGCCCCATTTGGCAATGGTCATTGGACACTTTCAAGCCGAAAATATACATGACACTGATTTAGTGCCTTCCTTTGTGAATTCCCCACCCAACGGTGTGCCACTTTACACAACTTGACTATTCTACGTTAATTTTTTTTCGTTCTGAATGAGGCACTTTTCTTGGTCTCCCTAAATCCAATTTTGCGATGCCAATTTGAGACTTTCTGGTAAAAATATCAATAACGCTGATTTTATGCCTTCGTGTGTGACTTCCCCAGCCAGCGGTATGCCTCTTTCCACAATTTTGTGATTGTACGTTACATTTTTTTCATTCTAAATGGTAGTTTTCTCGGTGACACCTAGATCATGCCATGATTCTCTACTCTGGCCAACGCCGTAGCATTAGACAAAGTACAGGTTCATGGCATGATCTAGGTAACACCGAATACAATTTTGCGATGCCAATTTGAGACTTTCTGGTAAAATTATCAATAACGCTGATTTTACGCCTTCGTGTGTGACTTCCCCATCCAGCGGTGTGCCTCTTTCCACAATTTTGTGATTGTATGTTACATATTTTTCATTCTAAATGGTGCACCTTTCTCGGTAACACCTAGATCATGCCACGATTCTCTACTCATATATGCATGACAGTAGTATTAATGTGATTGCATCCAGTGAGCACGTTCTGGTATCCCTGCCCCACTCCTGCTTGGCATAATTATTTAATAGGAAGCGCCTGGTTGAATTTACAGTGGTATGATAGATCACTTCTATCCTCAAGCAACTTATGCCATTCAATGGCATTTTTTCTAATGTGAAGGGGTACTCTCAGGTGCTTAATAATAGTGACAGCACGATTATTAATTTGGAGAAAATTACCAACGATCACTAATATTTACATTGAGACATTGTTAAAATCAGCCTAAATCCCTACCAATCACTATTATTAGGCCATCACGATTATTATGCACCTGAGAGTTTGGCTTGAGACCCCACCATAGTTCAATTCACACCAGGTTCTCAGCTTCCATTATTTTCCAATGTTTGAACGCATTGGCATGGCCCTGATAAATGGCTTATTGTGTGGATACCAGTAATATATTGAGAGTAATCACTTCATTGAACTGGTGACATGAAATAATTCATGAGAGGTAGGGATGTTATACAAACACAAATTAGACCCTGCCTCAATCGAATTTTTTTCATGGCACCAGTTCAATCAAGTGATTATTCTCTGTTTAATCATATTCCATTATAAACATCTTAATTTACGAGAAATCCTAATACATACATGTAACATGCTAGTTAAAGTGACATAATTCATAAGTGCAATTATAGTTTATAATCACTCGAGAAATCAAGGTAAATCACAGATACGAATGTAATAGTCATTTTAAAATTTAAAAGTATACCAGTACATGTACATGTAGTGTGCATATACATGGCTACATGTGTATGTTGTCTGGGTGAAATAAATCATCTCCCTGAATGAATGGCAATGCCAGAATTGTTAGCATCACTTACAATCTTACATTGAATACAGCAGCACAAATGCATGTTGGTATGTACATGTATTATTACCTTAAAGACATATTATGCACTTGTTCGAGTTCGTGAAGCTGATAAGTTGGTATTCAGGCGTTATGCCAACCTGGAGAATGTAGCATTCTACTAACATCGTCGAAAATTTCAAAGAAATCGACCATACCATTCAAGAGAAAACGTTGTCAAAACAACGCTCATTTGTAAATATTTACATCTGAATATGGGACGCAACAATTGTCAACAAACTAACACAAATGATTTCGCCATCCAGAGTCAGGGCATTAAATTAATATATCAGAATGACGATGCGTGTTGGTAATTTGGATTAATATTCTTAAAAAGAACAACTTTGAGCATGAATATTCTCCATTTCTATTGGATTACCCTACGGGAGTGTTTCACATCACTTTAATCCATTGCATGTACATTATTGTATTCGTTTGTTTCAATTAGGGCCCTGCGGACAAATTGATGTGATTCAGAATCTTTCATCTGATTTGATTCAATATCGCGTGTCCTGATTCAAATTGTATGGAATCATTGGCACCAGTTCCATTCCAATTACTTCCAACAGACTGCATTGCTTTCTCTCTCAGGATTATGAAACCAACAAAAGACCACACAAACAAATAACACTCACCCCTGATCACGAGTCCTGCTAGGCTGCTATGATGTTGGTCGGTCCTGCTGAATTGCTATGATGCTGGTAGGTCAAACTGATGCTGTCACACAAATATACAGGCTATTTTTTATAAAGTTGTCATTTTCACAGTGTTTGGTTAATCCGAGCGATTTGTGAAAAAGACAGCTCTGATGTTTGCAAATTTTATGTACCAACATTGAGTCCTTCACATTTGACTAAAAACAATTAATGCTTATCATTTATGATGAGAGCTTGGTGTAAAATGTTTACTATGGAGGTTTACGAGCATATTTTCACCTCTGCACAATACAAATAATTAATAACACCACACATATACATGTATGGCATTAGGACAACAGTAGCTCGAAAGACGAGTGTGACTCGCCACACAGTAACATTTCAACCAGGCTCTACTCATAATTCACTTTATAATATTGATTTTGATTTGAGAAAGGAAAACATGTCATTGAATTGTACACACATCTTTCAAAATATGTGAAGGCATTATGATCATGAGTCTAAATCAGTATTGACGCTCCAATGAGATAAAAAAATTGTGGCAATAATAAGAAACAGGTCCACAGGTGATTTTAAATGAAAAAAGACCCAATCGCAAAATTGTGGAAAGAGGCACACTGTTGGATGGGGAAGTCACACACAAAAGGCATAAAATCAGTGCTATTGATATTTTCTACCAGAAAGTCTCAAATTGGCATTACAAAATTGTATTCGGTATTACCTAGATCATGCCATGAACCTGTACTTTGGCTAATGCTACGGCATTAGCCAGAGTAGAGAATCATGGCATGATCTAGGTGTCACCGAGAAAACTGTACCATTTAGAATGAAAAAAATGTAACGTACAATCACAAAATTGTGGAAAGAGGCACACCGCTGGCTGGGGAAGTCACACACGAAGGCATAAAATCAGCGTTACTGATATTTTTACCAGAAAGTCTCAAATTGGCATCGCAAAATTGGATTTAGGGAGACCAAGAAAAGTGCCTCATTCAGAACGAATTTTTTTTAACGTAGAATAGTCAAGTTGTGTAAAGTGGCACACCGTTGGGTGGGGAATTCACAAAGGAGGGCACTAAATCAGTGTCATGTATATTTTCGACTTGAAAGTGTCCAATGACCATTGCCAAATGGGGCCTGGGTGATGGAATAAAAAGTGAAAAGTTCAGAATGAAAAAAAATCATATGTAAAATCATGAAGATATGGAACCACGCTAACCTTGGGTGTGGAATTAACTCAGGAAGACATGGGACAAGGGAAGTCTGGGTCTTCAGGTTAAAAGTTTGTCATTCCCATCGCTGAATGGGTCGTGGGGGCTAATACGTCGAAAACGCAGAAAGCCATGTGCGCCGATTCAAGCGGCTGGTAAATCAAATTAAATCGTATTGGGAACCTAAGAACCAATCCGCGCGGTCATATTATATCATTAGTCGATGACTGCACCGAAGTTATTTGAAAACATTACTCAGTTTACTTACATTTGATGAAAAACGACGAGAGAAGTTTCGCTGTTGAACAAAAATGTCTGCCGACGTGCAATCTCTTCCGGGTATGGGTCACATGACCGGAGATCATGTGACCGGTCGAAATGGCGATTGTCCGAGGCCGTCCTTGATGAGAGTAGCGAGATTGGACGGATGTGGCGTCAAGAGTGGCGTCAGCGGCGATGATCAAAATTAAATTAATTATATAATGGTTATGTGCGTACATCAATTTGTAAAACTTCGGTCAGTTTTATATGTAGCATAAGTTGACACCGATTTCCTTTCGAAATCTTCGACAAATCTCTTCGCTTCCGTAATTGTTTTAACTACAATACGATTGCTCCCAATAACATCCATTGTCGTTGTTGGGACAAACAAACGACATACGAGATGACGTCACCTAGATACAGCCATAGATGAAGGAAGGATAGATACGTCACTCAACGTCATTTGATCGGCCAATCGGTAACGCACTCAGATTATGTCCGCCATTGCTAAAGGTAGTTCAACTCCGATTCTTCTAATCAAAACAGTGCTTTCTCATCGCAATAAAAAGAGGAAAATCTGGCGTCTATTGCAGCTGAATTAATTGTACACCAACTGTCATGAATTATCAGAATCTCACGTTTCAAAGGGTGTCCGTTGTGGAGTAAGAAAGGTGAGTTTTTATGCCGTTTGAGACCATTTTTGTAGTAAAACAACACGAAATTCTGTATTCTATTTTTGTCATTTTCACCTGGATTAAGTTATGTTATAACGACTTTCAAAATGAAATTAATTTAATACATCTCACCTGGTTGCATTTGGTAATTTGAATATTATGTATGTATGGGGTACCGATCCAAACTTGTTTTTTTATAGAAGAAATATTTCAATGACAGCTGTCAGAATGATGTCAAGAATTTCCATGCAAGTTTGCCACTACCAGGTCACAGGTGTGATCAGGTGTACTACAGTAATAATTTAGAAATAAATAGTCAAAGCAATTCACCAATTGGGCAGTTTACATGTCCTACTCCTAGATTATATTGTAGTTATTATACTATTCATAGTTTGAATTGTTTCATGTCCCCTTTATGTAATATATATAATTTTTTCATAACATATTTTTCATATAATGATATAGTCTTTTGATCATTAGATGATATAATCACATTCATAATGCATAATGTTGATAAATGACATTGAGACTGAGTGGGCATTAATTATAATTTATACACGTACTGGTCAGCTGTGTTGAAATATAATATCATCAGCCTTATTTATTAATATAACAATAACATGATTTTTGAGGGCGTTATGGTTTATTAACGGCCCGGCTGGAATGATTAACAGCCCAAGGGCCTATTAGCGGCCCGAGACGAAGTCGAGGGACGCTAATAGGCCCGAGGGCTGTTAATCATTCCAGAGGGCCGTTAATAAACCATAATGCCCGATGAAATCATGTTATTACTATTATTACCACAGTTTTGGACATTTGACCCATTTGAGGATTTAGTGGAATAATGAAGTAGATTAAGAGAGAAATATTTTTAAGAACATTTAAGTTTGATATCATTTGACTTGTCAGCTGACACGGACTGACGGAGTCTCGAAAATAGGACAGGGGAAAACCCAGCATTGGAGACGAGTAACAACCAATGAGAGGTTGACAGCTATATATAAAAGTATCAATGCATACTTACGCTTGATACAATAATTCAATCATATAGCGTGAATTCCAATCATAAAACCACTTTTGTGTCGAGGAAATCGGATACATCTTCCCATTATTTTCTTGAAATAAACACGCCATAATAATCGGAAGTTGAAGGGACGTAACTCTCGCGATAATAAACGAGATCTATAGTTTCCGGGCGGCGGGCCGATATTGAACTAGGCTTCTCGTTATCGGCCCGCGGCCCGCTGTTTAGGTAACAATACGCTATTTGGAACGCCCCGAAAAACATTATCAATGGCCTAGAGAACGCCCTATAAAGTGGTAATAATATATTATAGCAATAGCTGAATAGCATTATTTTTGTATGATAATTTATTATTGCTATCATAAAGAGGTGTTAACAACTGAATATGTAAACATGGTTTGCCAATGTATGTACTGGTGAGTGGTGTAGTACTGCATATGGGAAATATCCCAATATAAGATATTTCATACCAGTATGCCTAACCTGTAGATTATTTATAAATTAAAATTAAATGCTTCAAATTCTGTATCATTTCAGGAAGTGGACAGATATGTCAATAGCAACAACTTCATAACAGTGGTGGGTCAGAAAGTTACGTGTGCAACATACGTGAGGCGAAAAAAAAAACCAGAGAGCCAGAATGAGATGCAGAATGCAATGATGTGTTCAAGATAAAGAAGGAATTTAACTATACTTGTGTGAAAATCCTGGATAAAAATCTAGCTGATGTTTCATTGACTGTCAAGGAAAGAGCCACAAATGATTATAATATTTCTAAGTTCATCATTAAATTAATAATAAATTACAAACATTGTTCATCTCTCTATCACATGCCACATGGTACTTAATTATCCACACTAAGGCAACACCCATGTCCATATGCACATTATGAATACCGGGGACTGTCCCCTCCAGTCTGAAAAAAAGTATCCTCTAGCTCCCAATATCATTTCAAGATCCCATTCAGCTTCAGTAACTGTAATTCTCTAATGGACTATAAGTATGTTATCATACTAGTATATAAAAAAAATATATGGCCCGCAGAGGTCAGAGGTCGAGGAGTTCAGAATGATTGATAACCATGAGTGCGACGTCTATCCTATTTTTAGTCTATGGTATTGACTGGCCCGGCGACCCTTTGTGTATGTACACCGTTTACCACATCGGACTCGGATTACAATTTAAAGGTACTCAACCCGATAAAACTCCTCTCAATTACTATTTCAATGGCTTCGGGGGTCAAAAATATTTGATTCGAGTCGAGGAAGTCACCCATCAAAGCTCAGATTTGTTAGATATCGATTTTAGAAATCTATTATTTTTCATTATCGGGAATTCTTTCTGGCCCAGTACGTAGTCAATTATTACCACTTGATTATAGAGTTATCCATCCTTGTCTGTTTGAATAGAATTTTGGCGTAAAATCTCGAGCATGTTACCAAATTGACGGCAGTTATAAGTACTCATCTCGAGAACATAAGAATTTTCAAAAATCAATATCTAATAACTCTGAGCTTTGTTTGATGGGTTCCTCGACTCGAATCAAATATTTTTTACCCCCAAAGCCAAAGAAATAGTAATATAGGACCCTCTGATCGGATTGTTGTTGTTGTTGGAATCTGTTGAGATGGGGACCCTCTTTACGGGTTGAGTACCTTTAAGTGTGTCCGGGGCTACACCGGATGTCATTTTATTGCCCGGAGTAATTGTTGGCAAATCCTGACCCGCGTAATAAATGGAGTGAGGTCTAAGGTGTCGCGGCGGCAGCCATTTTTCTCCACTTCACGAAAGGAAGTTAGTTGCACTTTAGCTACTCGATTAATCTTACGGCGATGGTGAAACTTGTCTGATTTTTTTTGTTTGCAAAATGGTCGGATTATGACGCGATGTATGATGACAAGCATGCGTTACAATTTTACATGATCAATTCGACCAATAATACCGATAATGCGATATCCTAGAGTTGGCTAGACCTACTCACCTACTGTCAGTACTGACCTAGTCCTACTCCTAGTCCTAGAGGCTAGACTAGAGTCTGTATCTGTACGTCCCAGTAACCAGTTTGGCTTTTATGGGACGGCGGAGAGAGCGCATTTATTTTTCTCTCCTACTCCTAGTGAGTGCCGCTTTGAATGTTTCTATATCTGCGGCGTTGACCGTGTCGTCGTCAAGCTTATTCCAGTCCAGAAATTCAGAATGGTGCGCGGGAATAAGGAATGCTTGAAGTTGAACTGGTCTGAGTTTGTTTGAATTGGTTGAAATGATTGTTTGTTGTTGGTCTCAGACTTTTGGTTGGTCTCCTGCGTGCAATCACAGAAGTTTATAATAAATATGTACACATATGTCATTATGTGACATAATTGTCATAAATAGAAAGTTTAGAAACGTAATACAAGACAAGGATTGAATCTAACTTTTAAGGGGTTAGTGATTTGACCTATAAATTGTTTGTTTGTTTGGCTGTTTCGTACCAATGTTGGTCGTTTCGTACCATCGAAAAAAAATATTCTGCTTAGCCTGTATCTATGTTTGCGTAGATCAGAGACATGGTAATATTTTTGGGGTACAGTGCATTGTGAATAATTATACATGAAGTGCAAGTGTGAAATAATTAATACCTTTTAATAATACAGCAATACATCAATACAGCAATACATGTTGACAATAAGAAGATCAGATTCAGAGTGATGGGTTTCCGACAGCCTGGTCATCTCGTGAGCTTCCGTCTATCTTCGGTCATCCTCGGTGGTTTCCGGATTTCCCCGTATCTTCGCTCCAATATCGCCGTTTGCCGAGACGTATCTATTTGTTAGATTTTACTCTACTCTCGAGTTCCGAATAATAGTACAGGTGGGAATAATAGTACAGGCGGGAAAATATTTTTAAAATTAAATAATAGTACAGGGCGGAATAATAGTACAGGCGGGAATTTTTTGGAATTTCCGCATACATGTGATGTCCCAAAGTCACAAATGAAAATTAAAAAATGTTCCACCCAGTACTATTATTCGTTCGAGTACTATTATTGGTATCAGTCTTTGAATTTACATTATAGGATACTAGTACACAACATATGTGACATAATGTGTATAAGGCCAAAACGAAGAAAACCTGTGTTTATGGTAACCCGCCCGCCCCTACTCAAAACCTGCCGCCAAATTCCATTTTATCATTTTTCAAAAATTTCCTCCGACTTCATTTAATTTTTTTGTAATTAGGAATTCGCGACTACGGAATTAGCTTAAACAAGTAAACCATTTCCTTGCAAATATAGTCAATTCACGAAAAACAGAAGTGCTGCCATTGTTGTTGTAGTATATTCGTATTCCCTCGTCATTGTTCGGCAAACCTCGCCGATTTCTCGAAAGTGGAAACCAGAAAACACGCGATATGTATTAACTAGCAAATCGAAAGTAACCGGATATTTTGCCGATTGAATATGGCGGAAATACTTCCGTGTGCGGATAGATCCTGCGTTTTAGCTATTAAACTTCACAAATCCGTTCATATGAATCGGAATAGAAACATCATGGCGCCTGTCAACTATAGCACAGACATGTTGTCGTGCGTGAACCGGTACCACACGGATTCTGAACTGACAGAAAAGGACATAGTAATAAACTGTCAGATTAAAAATAATTCTGTAAGTCACGTTCGCGTTGCCGCATGTATGTGCCATTTTCAATGGAGGAACTCTTGTTAAATTCACCTTCTGAGTTGAATATTTCGCAAAATTTCTTAGTATTCGAGTCGGTGGATAAACAAAATATCATAAGTGTCTTGTGTGGGAAATTGAACAGTAATATGTCCACTCGTAGGATTTGGCCTGTAATATCCGAGCTTCAGCGTGAACATAAACCGTTTAATTTCCAACACTAGACACTTATCTATTATATATTTTGGAAGATCTGTGTGTGTGTGTGTGTGATTGCGATGAACTCGAAAACTGCCGGACGGATTGAGCCCAAACTTCCTATCTAAGGGTAAAATACCAGATGAAGTGGCATCGCATCGCTTCTGAGAACGTCAGAGTACCCATTCTCCACCCACAGTCACAAAAATTACCGCCATTGGCACAGTGGGGTTAATCGCGTTGATAGTTAAAGAGCGCTCGTATCCGCAGTGTCGTCGATAACGAGCGTATGTGTGTAATGTGATTATTACGCCACCTAGTGTGGTGTTACTAGCATTTGTTTTTTTTATATCGCATGGAGTACAGGGCGAATGTATTCTTGGAGATTGTTTGTACCTTACTCAATCGTACCGATATAATCACGTAGATGCCGAAATTGTAAAGTTAACGCCAGCGGTGTATAATACGTTTATGAAAATATGATAAATCCTATCGATAGAGTCAGGACAGGCTCAAATTGTAAACTTAAAGTCACCGGTGTAATAATATGTTGTTGAAAATATAAATAATCTGATAGCCTGAAAATATTGTATAACCTATTGGGAGCCCATAATAAATGGGAATAACCTATTGGGAGCCCCTGCTGTATTTTATGGAGATTGTTTGTACCTTACTGAATCGTACCGATATAATCACGTAGATGCCGAAGTTGTAAAGTTAACGCCACTGGTGTATAATATGTTTATGATAAATCGTATCGATAGAGTGAGGACAGGCTCAAATTGTAAACTTAAAGTCGAAAATATAAATAATCTGATAGCCTGAAAACATTGTATAACCTGTTGGGAGCCCCTGGTGTAGTGAACTGAATTATGGGTAATTTTAATTGGAGTGCGCATGTCTGTTTTTTTTGTAGTAACGGCCATCTTTTATTTTCTGCATGCGCAGTCTATATGCGTTCTTTTGGGGAAATTCGCTATTTTGGTTAAGTGAAACAATGGTATGAGTTCAATGTTTGTTTGTATATAAGAAAGTATATTGAATTTTGGAGGCCGACAATTGTATCTATTTGAAGATTAAAAGTTGCTTGTGTGTATTTAGCTGTGCATGGTTCGTTAATTAGGCCAGCCTATTGTCATATTAGAACGTCTCCAATAACATACAACCTCTCTGCAGTTAACATTGTGAATTTGGCAACAGTCCAAGCAGGCCCTCTAATGGAGCACTGTGAATTTGGCAACAGTCCAAGACACGTGGGGTATATATAGAATACACACGTAGTGTTTCTGAATACCAAATTTACACCACGAGTGGGATTGATGGTTTACCACACGAGCTTTAGCGAGTGTGGTAAATCATCAATCCCACGAGTGGTGTAAATTTGGTATTCAGAAACACTACGTGTGTATTTTGTTTATACCATGACCGGTACAGGAGCAACAACTGCTATGAAATCGAAATAAACCCACTTAAATTAAGATGATTCTGTCGCACCATTCACAATCATCCCCGTTGTGTTCCCCACACTTGGCCGTACATCGACGTACACTATCACAGCTGATCAGGCGTATTGATACATTGAATTAGGTCAACATTCAATTGTACGAATATGGTATCATTGTAGCCAATTCACAATAAACTGTAATCATGATGAAACCGCCATAAATAAACAACATGAATATATATATGGGAATACGAATTTAATGAATATAAATATAACACATTGCGGGAACTTTTTTTTCTCCGCCGTACAGTGAACAGGAAACCACGAAAGTCATTTTGAAATCCACCGTTTGTTGTTCGAGTTTTTTACGTCTATTTCT
The DNA here is from genome assembly GCA_032622095.1 of Siphonodentalium dalli. Taxonomy (NCBI): domain Eukaryota; kingdom Metazoa; phylum Mollusca; class Scaphopoda; order Gadilida; family Siphonodentaliidae; genus Siphonodentalium; species Siphonodentalium dalli. The sequence goes on along the minus strand of CP136063.1, from coordinate 141,614,390 downwards.
TGAAATATATGTTCAATTTGTTGATCTGGATGTGATTTCCACGGAAATAACTGTTCGTTTTTATCGCATTAGTGAGTATAATATTCAATTGAATCGAAAGTATCAAATTGTTTTCATCGCGAGGCGCTACATTTTAAAAATAGAGTGATTTTGATCGAGGTCATGGAAGGTTAATGAAAGGTCAACTCGGATGTAGTTCTACTATGGGTATAAACTTTAACCATTGAAATGCCATTAAAACGTGTTACCCACAGTAGAAACGTGTTACCCACGGTCGGACTCCTGTTCACACACAGTAGGGTGTACAGCACAAATATATTATATAGCATGTTTGTACACAGTACAATAGGGAGTCATGGTATAAAATAACTGAACACCTGTGGCCAACTTGATCTCCAGAATGTTTTTAAGTGGAAGGGACAGTGTAGTGGGGTGGGGGTGGAAGTTAGATTTTGAGTGTGTATGATTCACAACTTTTGTAAAAAAAAGTTAATGCACATGTAGTTGGAAATTTCATACATTATTACACTACAACATAAAGGTTAAAATACATGGTTACCATTGCCTGGTATCCCAACTAGTAATTATTGTCCCCATTATGATGGGGACGGGGATCGAATGATGGAGGTATTTTGAGGGGGTGGGAGTCACAACTGTTATAAAGAATTTTAACAGTTGGAAATTTCATACATGATTACACTAACTTTTTGTCCCCATTTATTTTACTGCTGTCTTGTTTGTTACTGTATTCCTGATATGGAAATAATAAAGAGCATTTATTACGCCACCTGTGGTGTATCTAGCTGCTGAGATTTTGATATTGCGTGGTGGACAGGGCGAATGCATTGTGGGGCTTTTATTTATAGAGTTGGAAATTCCGTTTATTTAAAAGTCGGAACTACGCGACCAGTAGGCCAAGTCCAGTAAAACGGTTCGTTATAGGTGCTGGTTGTTATTGTTATTTTAACGGAATTCTGAGTTGGTCATTCGCGAAACCAATATATTTTATATTCTATAATTAAAACCGTGGGTATATAATATATGATCCTCTTTATGGATATTGTAGGAAGGTAAATTTAGCTAAAGCGGTGGGATATCTTGCAAGACAACACATTTCGGTTTGCGCTATAACTGCTCAATGTTTTAAGGTGTTACACAACGTCTGATAAAAAGAGTTCTATCGGGAATATTCACACTATTTTTTCAGAGAACATGCATAGAGTAAACATAGTCCTATCGGACTATCGTAAAGTAGTTCCGTTTAATTCGGGATTAATTAACCCTCAGACTGCCGAAACTGCCGACAATAAATTCGCTTGTTCGTGTCCGCCGAAAATCAAACTTGCCTGTTTAGAGGTCCCATTTTCGTGGCTAATGGTGATAGAATCACAATTTTTCAGTCAAATTCATGGATAAATTACATTACACTTAATCGGCTTATGTCCGCGGCCATAAACCTGCGTTTTGATAACAATTTATTTGAGACAAACTGTTGCGCGGGTATCAGTCGGCGCTTATCGGTTGAAGTTATTATGATCGTGCAGCCTGCGCGTGCAACAAGTGTTCAAATACAACAGAAGAAAAAAATACTATGTCAAATAAATAACGTCATCAATGGACAGACAAGTTTCATTTCCGCGGGACACGAAAAAGCGAATTTAATGTCGTCAGTTTCGGCAGTCTGAGGGGTTTAATTAATCTCCTTTACGATATCCCGATAGGACTATATTTACACTATGTTCTCTGAAAAAAAATGGTGTGAATATTCCCGATAGAACTATTTTTATCAGACGTTTTGTAACACATTAAAACATTGAGCAGTTAGCGCAATTTTCTGGAATTTCGGACTATTTCGTCTATAAAAATACGATGAGCAACTGAAAATGTTTTTCAACATTCTGGAAGGGGTAGATGTCCAGGTATATATGTTTAAAATTTCACGCATAAACTATGACAGATAACAAAGTTATAATTAGTTTTATAGGCCCACCATAAATCCCCTATAATAAACGCATGCCCCCGTAAGCACATGGCTTTGCTGTGGATGCTTTCGTTCCCAGCATGCATCATTCTCGCTATCTGTAAAATGTCTATGAACAATGGCTGTGCCACGCACTCTTAGCTTTGATCCGCATTTAGAAGCATTCTGGTGTGGCGAATGAGAAACCTGCAGTAATTTATAAGCCGTAGTTCATTGTAATAATTTGAAGAATTACTTATCTTAACGGAATTCTGAGGCGGTCCATTCATGTAACCAATATATTTTATATTATGATTTATATTTATGGCTAATAATACGATCTTGGTGGCGTTACCATTTCTGACTATGGTTTTCTTGTTACGTCTGGGCGTGTGCGTGTAAGACTATATCCAGACATGAGTGTGTTGTGTGACGTACTTAGGGTTTTCCGCCCGAGGTGATCTTCACCTTGAAACGGGTACCCACAAACGTACCTCTTTTAGGGACGGGTACCATCACGGGACGGCTACCATCATGTCTCTTGATTAAAAAAGCAGAATTAACTCAAATTAAATTAAACAATTAACGGATTTCGACGAAATTTTATACCTACGGATACTTTTATCGGGGGAGTGTTTTCGACGGGTCTGACCTTGACCTTCAAAATGGTCAAAGCCCGGACGAAGTCGGGTCACTTTCTAGTTCTATATATAATATCATTTAATATCATGCTGTATACATGTCATTGAACTTCTGTAACACCATTAAACTGATTAAAGCTACCATGACATTGATTAGTGTGACAATGACTTGCCCAAGCTTTATACGAGTGACACTGGCAGACGATTAGAAGGCACGAATACTTAAATACTATCCCCCGTGAAAAATAAAATGAAGTACCGCCCGCCCCTGTTTTTTTCCTTCATGTTACCCTAAACTCAGGTATTCTTCCTTTTGGCCTAATATAGACATTATAAATTACCAATTTACCACAATAAAGTGCGTTCCGTGAAATCTTAAACGGAAAAATTGAATATTTATGTTTGCAACCATTTAATACACAATGTGACATTACTACTAGTAGTAAATGTATATGGTGTGTGTCAAGTATGTTGTTGTATCATTGAGTTGGTTGATTTATACATATTTTATTTGGGGCGTGGCAAATAATTGTATTATACTACAAACATGTTGTTGAAGAACTTTTTTTTCAATACATAACTCATAACATTGAACTGACAACACTACTACTAGTACTTAGTATAAATGCAACCAAGGTAATAGGCAATATAATATTAGACTAGTAGTGAGCTACAAAACAAATTTGTATGTAAAACTTCGCGAACCAGCAGGAATAACGTCTGGTTGAGTTAAAACTTTCTCAATGTTTGAACGTTGCACAGAGAAAACAGCTGCCGGTTTATACATGTTGTCACTACCACGACATGGCTCAAAGAACTGAACCATTAACCTCTTCGCTGCTATGACGTCCGTAACTATTACGGACGTAAAAGTGCACGCCGTGTGCTATACATGTAAGATCCGTAGGTACTACGGACCTACTTCAGCACACTAGAAGTAGGCCATTACACATAACTGGAACTCAGAGATTAGTGCATCGGAATAAATGTATCTCTACGTTTCAAAAAGTGTATGATGTCCCACGATTGTGAACGATAATAGCTTTCAGCTGAGTCAGTTGTATGGTTCTTGTGACATTCCCGCTATATTTTTCCATTGGAAAATGCCAATAACGTCAACAGCCCAGCACACGACGTCATAACGTCATTTAGCAGCGAAGAGGTTAAGGGGTTTTCTCCTGTTACACATGCAGGCAGAGAATGGTCCTCCGTGCGAATAAGAACATATGAACCGGTTTTCAAATCAAGACCGGATTCCACCACTGGCTCGTTCGGTATCAGCTCACTAGTAGTAGGAGAATCAGTAGTAGCATCATCACAAGCGTCAGAATCCAAAATGTCTGGGGACTCATCATGGAGACTACTTTGTGTTTCAACAGTTGAATCTTTGAGGCACTCAAGTCCACGTGGATCATTTAGTAGAATAGAGTCTTTTCTTAATGCTCTTCCTCGCCTTTAAGTATGTATCTTTGAACTGACACATGTAGGGCATGAATAGACGTGAAGTTTCATGTCCATATAATACTTTGCCCAAATCATTAAGAAATGAAGCATCCATAGTGATGCTGTTGTCACCGATTTCATCACTGCTGGTTTGTGGCAACGGCATTTCGATTGAATCACTTGTACTAGTACTGGTAGCAATCGGAGTAGAGTTTTCACTACTGGTAGTTGGAACCGTTTCATCTTCGTCCGAAGATACACTTTCGTCGCGAATAGGAATTTCCTCACCGTCGCAGTCTAACAGTTCAAGACCTTCATCAGCTGGTATATCATCATGTGCCTCCTGTCGTTTAATGACAACACCTTCCGGTGGTGTTATTGTTCAATTGTTGCCAGCAATTCCTTTAGATTTGCGGGAGGTGTAGACGTCATCAAGTCATCTCGGAACTTACGAATGTCCTTGCCAACCAAAGCAAACAGCTTGTCGGAAACTTTGTAATCTTCTGAGCCATTAAACGCATTTAGGAGGAAATGTGCCTTCAGTGCTGAAACCGTATCGATATCCAATTCGCCCCAGCTTCCTGACAGCATCGACATCATATCATCCCTGGTAGGAGCCGGTATTTTACTGGGATTTTCTTGGAGTTGGTCGATCATCAGCTTGCTTTCCCGCTCCCTATATGATGCCTTGAGGTGGTGGTGGTGGACATGTGTGTCATTGATCTGCATGTCGCCAGTGATCCCACCTCCCATCACGACAAGAACGTATCCTCGTTTTAAGAGCGCATTCTTAACTTCGTCGGTGCAGTGTACGGAGTAATCGTCCAATATATACAGACCATAATCCTTCTGGGTGAACATGTTGTACCGCTGTTTCAGGTTTCCGATGGTTTCAAGCATGGTGGGAATTCTGTAGGATCCTTTATCGGCCCAATGAACTTTTAAATTGCTTGGATTGTCCAGCTTGACTCGAGTGCCCTTCCCCTTGAAAACAAACTCCGGTACATGATACATTATTGTTTGTGAAATTGTCATGGGCTCTCCTTGCTACCTGAATAGCCTTAAGATATCTCTCATCATTCGATTTAACATCTTTTAGTGATGGAAATGTTTCCCTTACAGCCCTTGAAAGATAGCCCTCCTGGGGTGGGGCCTTAACAAACTTCTTCCTTTTGGGGTCCCATCTCTTTGACTTATCTGCAAGGCCAGTTTCATATTCAGTTTTATATTTTTCTGCCAATACAGCAAGCGTTTGTTTCTGTTGTAATGTGTATTTGCCATGTTTATCGGCGAAAGAATCAGACATTTTTATTTTGAAAAACCAAACACAACAAACTTTTATTCAATAGGGTGAGAGCGGTTTGGAGTACGTTATTAATTTTCGTAATCAAATCGCCTATTTGCGCCAAATAAACTTGAGTTGGTCAAACTTGAATCGGTGTATTCAACCATGTAATGTACCCAAACGTACTTGAAAAAACCCTCTCGCCCTATAGCATAAAATGCTAACGAAATTCGTCGAATTGAAGTGTCCTTGAAGTCTGTTGATAAACGATACAGATTTCCCAATCGTGGGTCAGGGGCTACCAACGGGTGACTGTTAGTATTTATATGCACTGTGCGTCGCTAATAAATGCGGTTTGACTACTCATTTTCGCCATTTTCAGCGCGTAATTATGTTTTAGATGGAAGAAATTGAATTTGTTTTCGATAACAAATTTACAGCGTGTACGGCCTACGGGTCATTGAGTATGCTCAATTTTTGTAAACAAACTTTTGTCAATAGCCGTTTTGGTCAAACTAAACCTTCTTCGACCGGGACAGCAGATCCGAATAGTAGCTAAGATGTATTTAGATAGAATTATCAAAAGAATATGACCGATCAGGGTACATTTTAACAGAATAGAGTGGAGAAATCTTGGTGATAATTCCAGAAAATAAAGATGTAGGAGAATCACAATTAAACTTCCCACAATGCACTTCACTAAACCAGGGGTTCTAAATGGGTAACACATTATTTTCAGTCTATCAGATTATTTATATTTTCAACAACAAGTGACTTTAAGTTTAGAATTTCAGCCTGTCCTGACTCTATCGATACGATTTAACACATTTTCAAAAACGTATTATACACCGGTGGCGTTAACTTTACAATTTAAGCATCTACGTGATTCTATCGGTACGATTGCGTAAGGTACAAACAAGAATACATCAGGGGCTCCCAATGGGTTATATATTATTTTCAGTCTATCAAATTATTTATATTTTCAACAACATATTATTACACCGGTGACTTTAAGTTTAAAATTTCAGCCTGTCCTGACTCTATCGATACGATTTATCATATTTTCATAAACATATTATACACCGGTGGCGTTAACGTTACAATTTCGGCATCTACGTGATCTATCGGTACGATTGAGTAAGGTACACAAAATCTCCAAGAATACCATTCGCCCTGTACACCACACAATATCAAACTCACAGAAGCTAGAAACACCACAGGTGGCGTAACTATAAGCTTGTGTTCGTTTTCTATGCCGAACACTAAACGCGTTTTACAAAATATCGAATAAAACACTTATTATTGGCCCAAACTCCACCAAACTTCGTATATTAATAGTGTGACCATGAATACATATGCCTATGAACTTTATTTGTGAAATTTCCCATTATTTGAACTTGTGTTCGGTTATGTTCGGTTGTGTTCGGTTGTGTTCGGCTTTTATGAGCTCCCATTTCAACTGGGAAAATTTTTTAACAACCCCAAGATGCTGCTGAATCCAAAAACCTTCTCTGCAACAAAGTAAATATGTAATTTCATCAAGAAGCCCTAGATATACGAATAGAGCTATAGCTCATACTAGTACAGTAAATATTAACAAGAGGTTGGTAGTGAGTTAATTAACCAACACATTATAATTGTTTCATCAAGAAGCCCAAGATATACGTAACTCAAACATAATCTACACTAAATTAACGAATAGAGCTAGCCTATAGCTCACACTGGTAGGCTAGCCTACAGTAAATATTAACAAGAGTTTGGTATACTAGGGTGGGTTAACCAACACATTAAAATTATATATGTATTACTGTAGTCTATACTATAGGCAGTAATAATATATTACTGATTAGATCTATATGTAAGATGATATTTATTTATGTATTTTATTTTCAGCCCGTCAGTGGGCTATACTAGGGTGGGTTAACCAACACATTAAAATTATATATGTATTACTGTAGTCTATTTTTCGGTGCAGGGGCCATTTGATGCTGGGCTGCTCTCATTCACTGTCACATATATGTACACTCAGTACACTGTACAGTCACAACAGTGATCTAGTTGAGTAAATCCACCACCAATTATGCCACAATTTGTCCATGATACTGATTTTCATCCATCATTGCACGCAAATCATTATTAAAAGCCGGAACAAACATAATAAATAAAATGTCTAGTTCCTAGACTGAAATAAGCTACCCAGAAATCGGCAGAACTCCAAAATTTGCACTAAGTTGCCAGTAGGCAAAAAAATAAACACAGACTGCAGAGACAATGAAATTATGAAGGCAACATTAAATTGATTAATGGCGACATATGCTCGATTTAGCAGCCCATAAACACTTTTATATATTGCATATATCCGTGGTGAGGTTTGCATTGCATTCGCAATATAAATTATAAATTTCCTCCATTAAAATTGCCATTTTAGTTACGTTTTCTATCGTAAACGATGAATTTTCTATATTCATGGAAGCTGCCGCAAAAATAGAATTCTTCGGCCGCTAAGATCCCCCGATGATTCCCGAACATCACTCGGTGCTAAGATCCCCCGAAGATTCCCGAACATCACTACCGAACCTGCGACGGAGATTCTTGGCACAAACACACTGTGATCCACTGTGCATGTAACACGTTATAACACGTTATCTTATTGTATCTACCATTCGTGTGACAGAATCCACCATACCGATTTCATTTTAAAAGTGTTTTTAAAGCCAAAATCGTTGGATTTGTGTCCGACGATTAGTTTTCTTGAGTAAATTGTCCCAACCTGCAAGTTTATTTGTGTCACACGATTAACTCGATTTGCTAAATTCTCCTAACCTGCAATGGCACGCGCATAATTATGTCTAACGAAATTTAAATTCAATGGACAAAATCTCCCACACCTGTGTTTTTTATATAACTAAATACTCAACATATATATATATATATATATTAGGTACTTTCTGATATGTTTTACCATATTATCTACTATGGCAGGCAATCAAATAATGATACAAACTAGGAAATATTTTGTTATAGTGCGCATGAATATACGTTAGGAATGTTTGCACGCGATTCCATGTGACGTCACAGTTCATTCATAAATGTTGTTTTGAAGCGCTCACATTGCGAATTTCAATTTCAGTCACTTTACTGTCACTATCACTACCAGTCTCTATTACTGCAATTCGTCTCCGTTTTCTCTATGCTGGTTGATCGGATTGAGGATTATAGTTATTACGCCACCTAGTGTGGTGTTACTTGCATTTGGTTTTTTTATATCGCATGGAGTACAGGGCGAATGTATTCTTGGAGATTGTTTGTACCTTACTCAATCGTACCGATATAATCACGTAGATGCCGAAATTGTAAAGTTAACGCCAGCGGTGTATAATACGTTTATGAAAATATGATAAATCCTATCGATAGAGTCAGGACAGGCTCAAATTGTAAACTTAAAGTCACCGGTGTAATAATATGTTGTTGAAAATATAAATAATCTGATAGCCTGAAAATATTGTATAACCTATTGGGAGCCCATAATAAATGGGAATAACCTATTGGGAGCCCCTTCTGTATTTTATGGAGATTGTTTGTACCTTACTGAATCGTACCGATATAATCACGTAGATGCCGAAGTTGTAAAGTTAACGCCACTGGTGTATAATATGTTTATGATAAATCGTATCGATAGAGTGAGGACAGGCTCAAATTGTAAACTTAAAGTCGAAAATATAAATAATCTGATAGCCTGAAAACATTGTATAACCTGTTGGGAGCCCCCTGGTGTAGTGAACTGAATTATGGGTAATTTTAATTGGAGTGCGCATGTCTGTTTTTTTTGTAGTAACGGCCATCTTTTATTTTCTGCATGCGCAGTCTATATGCGTTCTTTTGGGGAAATTCGCTATTTTGGTTAAGTGAAACAATGGTATGAGTTCAATGTTTGTTTGTATATAAGAAAGTATATTGAATTTTGGAGGCCGACAATTGTATCTATTTGAAGATTAAAAGTTGCTTGTGTGTATTTAGCTGTGCATGGTTCGTTAATTAGGCCAGCCTATTGTCATATTAGAACGTCTCCAATAACATACAACCTCTCTGCAGTTAACATTGTGAATTTGGCAACAGTCCAAGCAGGCCCTCTAATGGAGCACTGTGAATTTGGCAACAGTCCAAGACACGTGGGGTATATATAGAATACACACGTAGTGTTTCTGAATACCAAATTTACACCACGAGTGGGATTGATGGTTTACCACACGAGCTTTAGCGAGTGTGGTAAATCATCAATCCCACGAGTGGTGTAAATTTGGTATTCAGAAACACTACGTGTGTATTTTGTTTATACCATGGCCGGTACAGGAGCAACAACTGCTATGAAATCGAAATAAACCCACTTAAATTAAGATGATTCTGTCGCACCATTCACAATCATCCCCGTTGTGTTCCCCACACTTGGCCGTACATCGACGTACACTATCACAGCTGATCAGGCGTATTGATACATTGAATTAGGTCAACATTCAATTGTACGAATATGGTATCATTGTAGCCAATTCACAATAAACTGTAATCATGATGAAACCGCCATAAATAAACAACATGAATATATATATGGGAATACGAATTTAATGAATATAAATATAACACATTGCGGGAACTTTTTTTTCTCCGCCGTACAGTGAACAGGAAACCACGAAAGTCATTTTGAAATCCACCGTTTGTTGTTCGAGTTTTTTACGTCTATTTCTTGAAATATATGTTCAATTTGTTGATCTGGATGTGATTTCCACGGAAATAACTGTTCGTTTTTATCGCATTAGTGAGTATAATATTCAATTGAATCGAAAGTATCAAATTGTTTTCATCGCGAGGCGCTACATTTTAAAAATAGAGTGATTTTGATCGAGGTCATGGAAGGTTAATGAAAGGTCAACTCGGATGTAGTTCTACTATGGGTATAAACTTTAACCATTGAAATGCCATTAAAACGTGTTACCCACAGTAGAAACGTGTTACCCACGGTCGGACTCCTGTTCACACACAGTAGGGTGTACAGCACAAATATATTATATAGCATGTTTGTACACAGTACAATAGGGAGTCATGGTATAAAATAACTGAACACCTGTGGCCAACTTGATCTCCAGAATGTTTTTAAGTGGAAGGGACAGTGTAGTGGGGTGGGGGTGGAAGTTAGATTTTGAGTGTGTATGATTCACAACTTTTGTAAAAAAAAGTTAATGCACATGTAGTTTGAAATTTCATACATTATTACACTACAACATAAAGGTTAAAATACATGGTTACCATTGCCTGGTATCCCAACTAGTAATTATTGTCCCCATTATGATGGGGACGGGGATCGAATGATGGAGGTATTTTGAGGGGGTGGGAGTCACAACTGTTATAAAGAATTTTAACAGTTGGAAATTTCATACATGATTACACTAACTTTTTGTCCCCATTTATTTTACTGCTGTCTTGTTTGTTACTGTATTCCTGATATGGAAATAATAAAGAGCATTTATTACGCCACCTGTGGTGTATCTAGCTGCTGAGATTTTGATATTGCGTGGTGGACAGGGCGAATGCATTGTGGGGCTTTTATTTATAGAGTTGGAAATTCCGTTTATTTAAAAGTCGGAACTACGCGACCAGTAGCCCAAGTCCAGTAAAACGGTTCGTTATAGGTGCTGGTTGTTATTGTTATTTTAACGGAATTCTGAGCTGGTCATTCGCGAAACCAATATATTTTATATTCTATAATTAAAACCGTGGGTATATAATATATGATCCTCTTTATGGATATTGTAGGAAGGTAAATTTAGCTAAAGCGGTGGGATATCTTGCAAGACAACACATTTCGGTTTGCGCTATAACTGCTCAATGTTTTAAGGTGTTACACAACGTCTGATAAAAAGAGTTCTATCGGGAATATTCACACTATTTTTTCAGAGAACATGCATAGAGTAAACATAGTCCTATCGGACTATCGTAAAGTAGTTCCGTTTAATTCGGGATTAATTAACCCTCAGACTGCCGAAACTGCCGACAATAAATTCGCTTGTTCGTGTCCGCCGAAAATCAAACTTGCCTGTTTAGAGGTCCCATTTTCGTGGCTAATGGTGATAGAATCACAATTTTTCAGTCAAATTCATGGATAAATTACATTACACTTAATCGGCTTATGTCCGCGGCCATAAACCTGCGTTTTGATAACAATTTATTTGAGACAAACTGTTGCGCGGGTATCAGTCGGCGCTTATCGGTTGAAGTTATTATGATCGTGCAGCCTGCGCGTGCAACAAGTGTTCAAATACAACAGAAGAAAAAAATACTATGTCAAATAAATAACGTCATCAATGGACAGACAAGTTTCATTTCCGCGGGACACGAAAAAGCGAATTTAATGTCGTCAGTTTCGGCAGTCTGAGGGGTTTAATTAATCTCCTTTACGATATCCCGATAGGACTATATTTACACTATGTTCTCTGAAAAAAAATGGTGTGAATATTCCCGATAGAACTATTTTTATCAGACGTTTTGTAACACATTAAAACATTGAGCAGTTAGCGCAATTTTCTGGAATTTCGGACTATTTCGTCTATAAAAATACGATGAGCAACTGAAAATGTTTTTCAACATTCTGGAAGGGGTAGATGTCCAGGTATATATGTTTAAAATTTCACGCATAAACTATGACAGATAACAAAGTTATAATTAGTTTTATAGGCCCACCATAAATCCCCTATAATAAACGCATGCCCCCGTAAGCACATGGCTTTGCTGTGGATGCTTTCGTTCCCAGCATGCATCATTCTCGCTATCTGTAAAATGTCTATGAACAATGGCTGTGCCACGCACTCTTAGCTTTGATCCGCATTTAGAAGCATTCTGGTGTGGCGAATGAGAAACCTGCAGTAATTTATAAGCCGTAGTTCATTGTAATAATTTGAAGAATTACTTATCTTAACGGAATTCTGAGGCGGTCCATTCATGTAACCAATATATTTTATATTATGATTTATATTTATGGCTAATAATACGATCTTGGTGGCGTTACCATTTCTGACTATGGTTTTCTTGTTAATGTATTGTACTGTGCAATCTCATTTGATGTGAAACACGTGTCGAGGAAATGTTAAAACAATTTCAAAACTGCAGCGGCAATTTTTGTTGTTGTGTATTTCCGAAACATACCGAAAGGCTTCGGGAATAATCGGGGGATCTTAGCGCCCGAAGAATTCTACTCTTGCGAAGCTGCCATTTGTATTGGGTCACGTGATCACCCAACGAGATCAGGGGCGATAATCAAAATGTTACGGATAACCAGTAGATCCGCGTCAGTGGGCCTGAGTGGCGTTTGACGCCACATCCGTCCAATCTCGCTACTCTCATCAAGGACGGCCTCGGACAATCGCCATTTCGACCGGTCACATGATCTCCGGTCATGTGACCCATACCCGGAAGAGATTGCACGTCGGCAGACATTTTTGTTCAACAGCGAAACTTCTCTCGTCGTTTTTCATCAAATGTAAGTAAACTGAATAATGTTTTCAAATAACTTTGGTGCAGTCATCGACTAATGATATAATATGACCGCGCGGATTGGTTCTTAGGTTCCCAATACGATTTAATTTCATTTACCAGCCGCTTGAATCGGCGCACATGGCTTTCTGCGTTTTCGACGTATTAGCCCCCACGACCTATTCAGCGATGGGAATGGCAAACTTTTAACCCGAAGACCCAGACTTCCCTTGTCCCATGTCTTCCTGAGTCAATTCCGCACCCAAGGTTAGCGTGGTTCCATATCTTCATGATTTTACATATGATTTTTTTCATTCTGAACTTTTCACTTTTTATTCCATCACACAGGCCCCATTTGGCAATGGTCATTGGACACTTTCAAGCCGAAAATATACATGACACTGATTTAGTGCCTTCCTTTGTGAATTCCCCACCCAACGGTGTGCCACTTTACACAACTTGACTATTCTACGTTAATTTTTTTTCGTTCTGAATGAGGCACTTTTCTTGGTCTCCCTAAATCCAATTTTGCGATGCCAATTTGAGACTTTCTGGTAAAAATATCAATAACGCTGATTTTATGCCTTCGTGTGTGACTTCCCCAGCCAGCGGTATGCCTCTTTCCACAATTTTGTGATTGTACGTTACATTTTTTTCCTTCTAAATGGTAGTTTTCTCGGTGACACCTAGATCATGCCATGATTCTCTACTCTGGCCAACGCCGTAGCATTAGCCAAAGTACAGGTTCATGGCATGATCTAGGTAACACCGAATACAATTTTGCGATGCCAATTTGAGACTTTCTGGTAAAATTATCAATAACGCTGATTTTACGCCTTCGTGTGTGACTTCCCCATCCAGCGGTGTGCCTCTTTCCACAATTTTGTGATTGTATGTTACATATTTTTCATTCTAAATGGTGCACCTTTCTCGGTAACACCTAGATCATGCCACGATTCTCTACTCATATATGCATGACAGTAGTATTAATGTGATTGCATCCAGTGAGCACGTTCTGGTATCCCTGCCCCACTCTTGCTTGGCATAATTATTTAATAGGAAGCGCCTGGTTGAATTTACAGTGGTATGATAGATCACTTCTATCCTCAAGCAACTTATGCCATTCAATGGCATTTTTTCTAATGTGAAGGGGTACTCTCAGGTGCTTAATAATAGTGACAGCACGATTATTAATTTGGAGAAAATTACCAACGATCACTAATATTTACATTGAGACATTGTTAAAATCAGCCTAAATCCCTACCAATCACTATTATTAGGCCATCACGATTATTATGCACCTGAGAGTTTGGCTTGAGACCCCACCATAGTTCAATTCACACCAGGTTCTCAGCTTCCATTATTTTCCAATGTTTGAACGCATTGGCATGGCCCTGATAAATGGCTTATTGTGTGGATACCAGTAATATATTGAGAGTAATCACTTCATTGAACTGGTGACATGAAATAATTCATGAGAGGTAGGGATGTTATACAAACACAAATTAGACCCTGCCTCAATCGAATTTTTTTCATGGCACCAGTTCAATCAAGTGATTATTCTCTGTTTAATCATATTCCATTATAAACATCTTAATTTACGAGAAATCCTAATACATACATGTAACATGCTAGTTAAAGTGACATAATTCATAAGTGCAATTATAGTTTATAATCACTCGAGAAATCAAGGTAAATCACAGATACGAATGTAATAGTCATTTTAAAATTTAAAAGTATACCAGTACATGTACATGTAGTGTGCATATACATGGCTACATGTGTATGTTGTCTGGGTGAAATAAATCATCTCCCTGAATGAATGGCAATGCCAGAATTGTTAGCATCACTTACAATCTTACATTGAATACAGCAGCACAAATGCATGTTGGTATGTACATGTATTATTACCTTAAAGACATATTATGCACTTGTTCGAGTTCGTGAAGCTGATAAGTTGGTATTCAGGCGTTATGCCAACCTGGAGAATGTAGCATTCTACTAACATCGTCGAAAATTTCAAAGAAATCGACCATACCATTCAAGAGAAAACGTTGTCAAAACAACGCTCATTTGTAAATATTTACATCTGAATATGGGACGCAACAATTGTCAACAAACTAACACAAATGATTTCGCCATCCAGAGTCAGGGCATTAAATTAATATATCAGAATGACGATGCGTGTTGGTAATTTGGATTAATATTCTTAAAAAGAACAACTTTGAGCATGAATATTCTCCATTTCTATTGGATTACCCTACGGGAGTGTTTCACATCACTTTAATCCATTGCATGTACATTATTGTATTCGTTTGTTTCAATTAGGGCCCTGCGGACAAATTGATGTGATTCAGAATCTTTCATCTGATTTGATTCAATATCGCGTGTCCTGATTCAAATTGTATGGAATCATTGGCACCAGTTCCATTCCAATTACTTCCAACAGACTGCATTGCTTTCTCTCTCAGGATTATGAAACCAACAAAAGACCACACAAACAAATAACACTCACCCCTGATCACGAGTCCTGCTAGGCTGCTATGATGTTGGTCGGTCCTGCTGAATTGCTATGATGCTGGTAGGTCAAACTGATGCTGTCACACAAATATACAGGCTATTTTTTATAAAGTTGTCATTTTCACAGTGTTTGGTTAATCCGAGCGATTTGTGAAAAAGACAGCTCTGATGTTTGCAAATTTTATGTACCAACATTGAGTCCTTCACATTTGACTAAAAACAATTAATGCTTATCATTTATGATGAGAGCTTGGTGTAAAATGTTTACTATGGAGGTTTACGAGCATATTTTCACCTCTGCACAATACAAATAATTAATAACACCACACATATACATGTATGGCATTAGGACAACAGTAGCTCGAAAGACGAGTGTGACTCGCCACACAGTAACATTTCAACCAGGCTCTACTCATAATTCACTTTATAATATTGATTTTGATTTGAGAAAGGAAAACATGTCATTGAATTGTACACACATCTTTCAAAATATGTGAAGGCATTATGATCATGAGTCTAAATCAGTATTGACGCTCCAATGAGATAAAAAAATTGTGGCAATAATAAGAAACAGGTCCACAGGTGATTTTAAATGAAAAAAGACCCAATCGCAAAATTGTGGAAAGAGGCACACTGTTGGATGGGGAAGTCACACACAAAAGGCATAAAATCAGTGCTATTGATATTTTCTACCAGAAAGTCTCAAATTGGCATTACAAAATTGTATTCGGTATTACCTAGATCATGCCATGAACCTGTACTTTGGCTAATGCTACGGCATTAGCCAGAGTAGAGAATCATGGCATGATCTAGGTGTCACCGAGAAAACTGTACCATTTAGAATGAAAAAAATGTAACGTACAATCACAAAATTGTGGAAAGAGGCACACCGCTGGCTGGGGAAGTCACACACGAAGGCATAAAATCAGCGTTACTGATATTTTTACCAGAAAGTCTCAAATTGGCATCGCAAAATTGGATTTAGGGAGACCAAGAAAAGTGCCTCATTCAGAACGAATTTTTTTTAACGTAGAATAGTCAAGTTGTGTAAAGTGGCACACCGTTGGGTGGGGAATTCACAAAGGAGGGCACTAAATCAGTGTCATGTATATTTTCGACTTGAAAGTGTCCAATGACCATTGCCAAATGGGGCCTGGGTGATGGAATAAAAAGTGAAAAGTTCAGAATGAAAAAAAATCATATGTAAAATCATGAAGATATGGAACCACGCTAACCTTGGGTGTGGAATTAACTCAGGAAGACATGGGACAAGGGAAGTCTGGGTCTTCAGGTTAAAAGTTTGTCATTCCCATCGCTGAATGGGTCGTGGGGGCTAATACGTCGAAAACGCAGAAAGCCATGTGCGCCGATTCAAGCGGCTGGTAAATCAAATTAAATCGTATTGGGAACCTAAGAAACAATCCGCGCGGTCATATTATATCATTAGTCGATGACTGCACCGAAGTTATTTGAAAACATTACTCAGTTTACTTACATTTGATGAAAAACGACGAGAGAAGTTTCGCTGTTGAACAAAAATGTCTGCCGACGTGCAATCTCTTCCGGGTATGGGTCACATGACCGGAGATCATGTGACCGGTCGAAATGGCGATTGTCCGAGGCCGTCCTTGATGAGAGTAGCGAGATTGGACGGATGTGGCGTCAAGAGTGGCGTCAGCGGCGATGATCAAAATTAAATTAATTATATAATGGTTATGTGCGTACATCAATTTGTAAAACTTCGGTCAGTTTTATATGTAGCATAAGTTGACACCGATTTCCTTTCGAAATCTTCGACAAATCTCTTCGCTTCCGTAATTGTTTTAACTACAATACGATTGCTCCCAATAACATCCATTGTCGTTGTTGGGACAAACAAACGACATACGAGATGACGTCACCTAGATACAGCCATAGATGAAGGAAGGATAGATACGTCACTCAGCGTCATTTGATCGGCCAATCGGTAACGCACTCAGATTATGTCCGCCATTGCTAAAGGTAGTTCAACTCCGATTCTTCTAATCAAAACAGTGCTTTCTCATCGCAATAAAAAGAGGAAAATCTGGCGTCTATTGCAGCTGAATTAATTGTACACCAACTGTCATGAATTATCAGAATCTCACGTTTCAAAGGGTGTCCGTTGTGGAGTAAGAAAGGTGAGTTTTTATGCCGTTTGAGACCATTTTTGTAGTAAAACAACACGAAATTCTGTATTCTATTTTTGTCATTTTCACCTGGATTAAGTTATGTTATAACGACTTTCAAAATGAAATTAATTTAATACATCTCACCTGGTTGCATTTGGTAATTTGAATATTATGTATGTATGGGGTACCGATCCAAACTTGTTTTATAGAAGAAATATTTCAATGACAGCTGTCAGAATGATGTCAAGAATTTCCATGCAAGTTTGCCACTACCAGGTCACAGGTGTGATCAGGTGTACTACAGTAATAATTTAGAAATAAATAGTCAAAGCAATTCACCAATTGGGCAGTTTACATGTCCTACTCCTAGATTATATTGTAGTTATTATACTATTCATAGTTTGAATTGTTTCATGTCCCCTTTATGTAATATATATAATTTTTTCATAACATATTTTTCATATAATGATATAGTCTTTTGATCATTAGATGATATAATCACATTCATAATGCATAATGTTGATAAATGACATTGAGACTGAGTGGGCATTAATTATAATTTATACACGTACTGGTCAGCTGTGTTGAAATATAATATCATCAGCCTTATTTATTAATATAACAATAACATGATTTTTGAGGGCGTTATGGTTTATTAACGGCCCGGCTGGAATGATTAACAGCCCAAGGGCCTATTAGCGGCCCGAGACGAAGTCGAGGGACGCTAATAGGCCCGAGGGCTGTTAATCATTCCAGAGGGCCGTTAATAAACCATAATGCCCGATGAAATCATGTTATTACTATTATTACCACAGTTTTGGACATTTGACCCATTTGAGGATTTAGTGGAATAATGAAGTAGATTAAGAGAGAAATATTTTTAAGAACATTTAAGTTTGATATCATTTGACTTGTCAGCTGACACGGACTGACGGAGTCTCGAAAATAGGACAGGGGAAAACCCAGCATTGGAGACGAGTAACAACCAATGAGAGGTTGACAGCTATATATAAAAGTATCAATGCATACTTACGCTTGATACAATAATTCAATCATATAGCGTGAATTCCAATCATAAAACCACTTTTGTGTCGAGGAAATCGGATACATCTTCCCATTATTTTCTTGAAATAAACACGCCATAATAATCGGAAGTTGAAGGGACGTAACTCTCGCGATAATAAACGAGATCTATAGTTTCCGGGCGGCGGGCCGATATTGAACTAGGCTTCTCGTTATCGGCCCGCTGTTTAGGTAACAATACGCTATTTGGAACGCCCCGAAAAACATTATCAATGGCCTAGAGAACGCCCTATAAAGTGGTAATAATATATTATAGCAATAGCTGAATAGCATTATTTTTGTATGATAATTTATTATTGCTATCATAAAGAGGTGTTAACAACTGAATATGTAAACATGGTTTGCCAATGTATGTACTGGTGAGTGGTGTAGTACTGCATATGGGAAATATCCCAATATAAGATATTTCATACCAGTATGCCTAACCTGTAGATTATTTATAAATTAAAATTAAATGCTTCAAATTCTGTATCATTTCAGGAAGTGGACAGATATGTCAATAGCAACAACTTCATAACAGTGGTGGGTCAGAAAGTTACGTGTGCAACATACGTGAGGCGAAAAAAAAAACCAGAGAGCCAGAATGAGATGCAGAATGCAATGATGTGTTCAAGATAAAGAAGGAATTTAACTATACTTGTGTGAAAATCCTGGATAAAAATCTAGCTGATGTTTCATTGACTGTCAAGGAAAGAGCCACAAATGATTATAATATTTCTAAGTTCATCATTAAATTAATAATAAATTACAAACATTGTTCATCTCTCTATCACATGCCACATGGTACTTAATTATCCACACTAAGGCAACACCCATGTCCATATGCACATTATGAATACCGGGGACTGTCCCCTCCAGTCTGAAAAAAAGTATCCTCTAGCTCCCAATAGCATTTCAAGATCCCATTCAGCTTCAGTAACTGTAATTCTCTAATGGACTATAAGTATGTTATCATACTAGTATATAAAAAAAATATATGGCCCGCAGAGGTCAGAGGTCGAGGAGTTCAGAATGATTGATAACCATGAGTGCGACGTCTATCCTATTTTTAGTCTATGGTATTGACTGGCCCGGCGACCCTTTGTGTATGTACACCGTTTACCACATCGGACTCGGATTACAATTTAAAGGTACTCAACCCGATAAAACTCCTCTCAATTACTATTTCAATGGCTTCGGGGGTCAAAAATATTTGATTCGAGTCGAGGAAGTCACCCATCAAAGCTCAGATTTGTTAGATATCGATTTTAGAAATCTATTATTTTTCATTATCGGGAATTCTTTCTGGCCCAGTACGTAGTCAATTATTACCACTTGATTATTGAGTTATCCATCCTTGTCTGTTTGAATAGAATTTTGGCGTAAAATCTCGAGCATGTTACCAAATTGACGGCAGTTATAAGTACTCATCTCGAGAACATAAGAATTTTCAAAAATCAATATCTAATAACTCTGAGCTTTGTTTGATGGGTTCCTCGACTCGAATCAAATATTTTTTACCCCCAAAGCCAAAGAAATAGTAATATAGGACCCTCTGATCGGATTGTTGTTGTTGTTGGAATCTGTTGAGATGGGGACCCTCTTTACGGGTTGAGTACCTTTAAGTGTGTCCGGGGCTACACCGGATGTCATTTTATTGCCCGGAGTAATTGTTGGCAAATCCTGACCCGCGTAATAAATGGAGTGAGGTCTAAGGTGTCGCGGCGGCAGCCATTTTTCTCCACTTCACGAAAGGAAGTTAGTTGCACTTTAGCTACTCGATTAATCTTACGGCGATGGTGAAACTTGTCTGATTTTTTTTGTTTGCAAAATGGTCGGATTATGACGCGATGTATGATGACAAGCATGCGTTACAATTTTACATGATCAATTCGACCAATAATACCGATAATGCGATATCCTAGAGTTGGCTAGACCTACTCACCTACTGTCAGTACTGACCTAGTCCTACTCCTAGTCCTAGAGGCTAGACTAGAGTCTGTATCTGTACGTCCCAGTAACCAGTTTGGCTTTTATGGGACGGCGGAGAGAGCGCATTTATTTTTCTCTCCTACTCCTAGTGAGTGCCGCTTTGAATGTTTCTATATCTGCGGCGTTGACCGTGTCGTCGTCAAGCTTATTCCAGTCCAGAAATTCAGAATGGTGCGCGGGAATAAGGAATGCTTGAAGTTGAACTGGTCTGAGTTTGTTTGAATTGGTTGAAATGATTGTTTGTTGTTGGTCTCAGACTTTTGGTTGGTCTCCTGCGTGCAATCACAGAAGTTTATAATAAATATGTACACATATGTCATTATGTGACATAATTGTCATAAATAGAAAGTTTAGAAACGTAATACAAGACAAGGATTGAATCTAACTTTTAAGGGGTTAGTGATTTGACCTATAAATTGTTTGTTTGTTTGGCTGTTTCGTACCAATGTTGGTCGTTTCGTACCATCGAAAAAAAATATTCTGCTTAGCCTGTATCTATGTTTGCGTAGATCAGAGACATGGTAATATTTTTGGGGTACAGTGCATTGTGAATAATTATACATGAAGTGCAAGTGTGAAATAATTAATACCTTTTAATAATACAGCAATACATCAATACAGCAATACATGTTGACAATAAGAAGATCAGATTCAGAGTGATGGGTTTCCGACAGCCTGGTCATCTCGTGAGCTTCCGTCTATCTTCGGTCATCCTCGGTGGTTTCCGGATTTCCCCGTATCTTCGCTCCAATATCGCCGTTTGCCGAGACGTATCTATTTGTTAGATTTTACTCTACTCTCGAGTTCCGAATAATAGTACAGGTGGGAATAATAGTACAGGCGGGAAAATATTTTTAAAATTAAATAATAGTACAGGGCGGAATAATAGTACAGGCGGGAATTTTTTGGAATTTCCGCATACATGTGATGTCCCAAAGTCACAAATGAAAATTAAAAAATGTTCCACCCAGTACTATTATTCGTTCGAGTACTATTATTGGTATCAGTCTTTGAATTTACATTATAGGATACTAGTACACAACATATGTGACATAATGTGTATAAGGCCAAAACGAAGAAAACCT
The DNA here is from genome assembly GCA_032622095.1 of Siphonodentalium dalli. Classification (NCBI taxonomy): domain Eukaryota; kingdom Metazoa; phylum Mollusca; class Scaphopoda; order Gadilida; family Siphonodentaliidae; genus Siphonodentalium; species Siphonodentalium dalli. The sequence goes on along the minus strand of CP136063.1, from coordinate 141,592,734 downwards.
GTGTTTATGGTAACCCGCCCGCCCCTACTCAAAACCTGCCGCCAAATTCCATTTTATCATTTTTCAAAAATTTCCTCCGACTTCATTTAATTTTTTTGTAATTAGGAATTCGCGACTACGGAATTAGCTTAAACAAGTAAACCATTTCCTTGCAAATATCGTCAATTCACGAAAAACAGAAGTGCTGCCATTGTTGTTGTAGTATATTCGTATTCCCTCGTCATTGTTCGACAAACCTCGCCGATTTCTCGAAAGTGGAAACCAGAAAACACGCGATATGTATTAACTAGCAAATCGAAAGTAACCGGATATTTTGCCGATTGAATATGGCGGAAATACTTCCGTGTGCGGATAGATCCTGCGTTTTAGCTATTAAACTTCACAAATCCGTTCATATGAATCGGAATAGAAACATCATGGCGCCTGTCAACTATAGCACAGACATGTTGTCGTGCGTGAACCGGTACCACACGGATTCTGAACTGACAGAAAAGGACATAGTAATAAACTGTCAGATTAAAAATAATTCTGTAAGTCACGTTCGCGTTGCCGCATGTATGTGCCATTTTCAATGGAGGAACTCTTGTTAAATTCACCTTCTGAGTTGAATATTTCGCAAAATTTCTTAGTATTCGAGTCGGTGGATAAACAAAATATCATAAGTGTCTTGTGTGGGAAATTGAACAGTAATATGTCCACTCGTAGGATTTGGCCTGTAATATCCGAGCTTCAGCGTGAACATAAACCGTTTAATTTCCAACACTAGACACTTATCTATTATATATTTTGGAAGATCTGTGTGTGTGTGTGTGATTGCGATGAACTCGAAAACTGCCGGACGGATTGAGCCCAAACTTCCTATCTAAGGGTAAAATACCAGATGAAGTGGCATCGCATCGCTTCTGAGAACGTCAGAGTACCCATTCTCCACCCACAGTCACAAAAATTACCGCCATTGGCACAGTGGGGTTAATCGCGTTGATAGTTAAAGAGCGCTCGTATCCGCAGTGTCGTCGATAACGAGCGTATGTGTGTAATGTGATTATTACGCCACCTAGTGTGGTGTTACTAGCATTTGTTTTTTTTATATCGCATGGAGTACAGGGCGAATGTATTCTTGGAGATTGTTTGTACCTTACTCAATCGTACCGATATAATCACGTAGATGCCGAAATTGTAAAGTTAACGCCAGCGGTGTATAATACGTTTATGAAAATATGATAAATCCTATCGATAGAGTCAGGACAGGCTCAAATTGTAAACTTAAAGTCACAGGTGTAATAATATGTTGTTGAAAATATAAATAATCTGATAGCCTGAAAATATTGTATAACCTATTGGGAGCCCATAATAAATGGGAATAACCTATTGGGAGCCCCTGCTGTATTTTATGGAGATTGTTTGTACCTTACTGAATCGTACCGATATAATCACGTAGATGCCGAAGTTGTAAAGTTAACGCCACTGGTGTATAATATGTTTATGATAAATCGTATCGATAGAGTGAGGACAGGCTCAAATTGTAAACTTAAAGTCGAAAATATAAATAATCTGATAGCCTGAAAACATTGTATAACCTGTTGGGAGCCCCTGGTGTAGTGAACTGAATTATGGGTAATTTTAATTGGAGTGCGCATGTCTGTTTTTTTTGTAGTAACGGCCATCTTTTATTTTCTGCATGCGCAGTCTATATGCGTTCTTTTGGGGAAATTCGCTATTTTGGTTAAGTGAAACAATGGTATGAGTTCAATGTTTGTTTGTATATAAGAAAGTATATTGAATTTTGGAGGCCGACAATTGTATCTATTTGAAGATTAAAAGTTGCTTGTGTGTATTTAGCTGTGCATGGTTCGTTAATTAGGCCAGCCTATTGTCATATTAGAACGTCTCCAATAACATACAACCTCTCTGCAGTTAACATTGTGAATTTGGCAACAGTCCAAGCAGGCCCTCTAATGGAGCACTGTGAATTTGGCAACAGTCCCAGACACGTGGGGTATATATAGAATACACACGTAGTGTTTCTGAATACCAAATTTACACCACGAGTGGGATTGATGGTTTACCACACGAGCTTTAGCGAGTGTGGTAAATCATCAATCCCACGAGTGGTGTAAATTTGGTATTCAGAAACACTACGTGTGTATTTTGTTTATACCATGACCGGTGCAGGAGCAACAACTGCTATGAAATCGAAATAAACCCAATTAAATTAAGATGATTCTGTCGCACCATTCACAATCATCCCCGTTGTGTTCCCCACACTTGGCCGTACATCGACGTACACTATCACAGCTGATCAGGCGTATTGATACATTGAATTAGGTCAACATTCAATTGTACGAATATGGTATCATTGTAGCCAATTCACAATAAACTGTAATCATGATGAAACCGCCATAAATAAACAACATGAATATATATATGGGAATACGAATTTAATGAATATAAATATAACACATTGCGGGAACTTTTTTTTCTCCGCCGTACAGTGAACAGGAAACCACGAAAGTCATTTTGAAATCCACCGTTTGTTGTTCGAGTTTTTTACGTCTATTTCTTGAAATATATGTTCAATTTGTTGATCTGGATGTGATTTCCACGGAAATAACTGTTCGTTTTTATCGCATTAGTGAGTATAATATTCAATTGAATCGAAAGTATCAAATTGTTTTCATCGCGAGGCGCTACATTTTAAAAATAGAGTGATTTTGATCGAGGTCATGGAAGGTTAATGAAAGGTCAACTCGGATGTAGTTCTACTATGGGTATAAACTTTAACCATTGAAATGCCATTAAAACGTGTTACCCACAGTAGAAACGTGTTACCCACGGTCGGACTCCTGTTCACACACAGTAGGGTGTACAGCACAAATATATTATATAGCATGTTTGTACACAGTACAATAGGGAGTCATGGTATAAAATAACTGAACACCTGTGGCCAACTTGATCTCCAGAATGTTTTTAAGTGGAAGGGACAGTGTAGTGGGGTGGGGGTGGAAGTTAGATTTTGAGTGTGTATGATTCACAACTTTTGTAAAAAAAAGTTAATGCACATGTAGTTGGAAATTTCATACATTATTACACTACAACATAAAGGTTAAAATACATGGTTACCATTGCCTGGTATCCCAACTAGTAATTATTGTCCCCATTATGATGGGGACGGGGATCGAATGATGGAGGTATTTTGAGGGGGTGGGAGTCACAACTGTTATAAAGAATTTTAACAGTTGGAAATTTCATACATGATTACACTAACTTTTTGTCCCCATTTATTTTACTGCTGTCTTGTTTGTTACTGTATTCCTGATATGGAAATAATAAAGAGCATTTATTACGCCACCTGTGGTGTATCTAGCTGCTGAGATTTTGATATTGCGTGGTGGACAGGGCGAATGCATTGTGGGGCTTTTATTTATAGAGTTGGAAATTCCGTTTATTTAAAAGTCGGAACTACGCGACCAGTAGGCCAAGTCCAGTAAAACGGTTCGTTATAGGTGCTGGTTGTTATTGTTATTTTAACGGAATTCTGAGTTGGTCATTCGCGAAACCAATATATTTTATATTCTATAATTAAAACCGTGGGTATATAATATATGATCCTCTTTATGGATATTGTAGGAAGGTAAATTTAGCTAAAGCGGTGGGATATCTTGCAAGACAACACATTTCGGTTTGCGCTATAACTGCTCAATGTTTTAAGGTGTTACACAACGTCTGATAAAAAGAGTTCTATCGGGAATATTCACACTATTTTTTCAGAGAACATGCATAGAGTAAACATAGTCCTATCGGACTATCGTAAAGTAGTTCCGTTTAATTCGGGATTAATTAACCCTCAGACTGCCGAAACTGCCGACAATAAATTCGCTTGTTCGTGTCCGCCGAAAATCAAACTTGCCTGTTTAGAGGTCCCATTTTCGTGGCTAATGGTGATAGAATCACAATTTTTCAGTCAAATTCATGGATAAATTACATTACACTTAATCGGCTTATGTCCGCGGCCATAAACCTGCGTTTTGATAACAATTTATTTGAGACAAACTGTTGCGCGGGTATCAGTCGGCGCTTATCGGTTGAAGTTATTATGATCGTGCAGCCTGCGCGTGCAACAAGTGTTCAAATACAACAGAAGAAAAAAATACTATGTCAAATAAATAACGTCATCAATGGACAGACAAGTTTCATTTCCGCGGGACACGAAAAAGCGAATTTAATGTCGTCAGTTTCGGCAGTCTGAGGGGTTTAATTAATCTCCTTTACGATATCCCGATAGGACTATATTTACACTATGTTCTCTGAAAAAAAATGGTGTGAATATTCCCGATAGAACTATTTTTATCAGACGTTTTGTAACACATTAAAACATTGAGCAGTTAGCGCAATTTTCTGGAATTTCGGACTATTTCGTCTATAAAAATACGATGAGCAACTGAAAATGTTTTTCAACATTCTGGAAGGGGTAGATGTCCAGGTATATATGTTTAAAATTTCACGCATAAACTATGACAGATAACAAAGTTATAATTAGTTTTATAGGCCCACCATAAATCCCCTATAATAAACGCATGCCCCCGTAAGCACATGGCTTTGCTGTGGATGCTTTCGTTCCCAGCATGCATCATTCTCGCTATCTGTAAAATGTCTATGAACAATGGCTGTGCCACGCACTCTTAGCTTTGATCCGCATTTAGAAGCATTCTGGTGTGGCGAATGAGAAACCTGCAGTAATTTATAAGCCGTAGTTCATTGTAATAATTTGAAGAATTACTTATCTTAACGGAATTCTGAGGCGGTCCATTCATGTAACCAATATATTTTATATTATGATTTATATTTATGGCTAATAATACGATCTTGGTGGCGTTACCATTTCTGACTATGGTTTTCTTGTTACGTCTGGGCGTGTGCGTGTAAGACTATATCCAGACATGAGTGTGTTGTGTGACGTACTTAGGGTTTTCCGCCCGAGGTGATCTTCACCTTGAAACGGGTACCCACAAACGTACCTCTTTTAGGGACGGGTACCGTCACGGGACGGCTACCATCATGTCTCTTGATTAAAAAAGCAGAATTAACTCAAATTAAATTAAACAATTAACGGATTTCGACGAAATTTTATACCTGCGGATACTTTTATCGGGGGAGTGTTTTCGACGGGTCTGACCTTGACCTTCAAAATGGTCAAAGCCCGGACGAAGTCGGGTCACTTTCTAGTTCTATATATAATATCATTTAATATCATGCTGTATACATGTCATTGAACTTCTGTAACACCATTAAACTGATTAAAGCTACCATGACATTGATTAGTGTGACAATGACTTGCCCAAGCTTTATACGAGTGACACTGGCAGACGATTAGAAGGCACGAATACTTAAATACTATCCCCCGTGAAAAATAAAATGAAGTACCGCCCGCCCCTGTTTTTTTCCTTCATGTTACCCTAAACTCAGGTATTCTTCCTTTTGGCCTAATATAGACATTATAAATTACCAATTTACCACAATAAAGTGCGTTCCGTGAAATCTTAAACGGAAAAACTGAATATTTATGTTTGCAACCATTTAATACACAATGTGACATTACTACTAGTAGTAAATGTATATGGTGTGTGTCAAGTATGTTGTTGTATCATTGAGTTGGTTGATTTATACATATTTTATTTGGGGCGTGGCAAATAATTGTATTATACTACAAACATGTTGTTGAAGAACTTTTTTTTCAATACATAACTCATAACATTGAACTGACAACACTACTACTAGTACTTAGTATAAATGCAACCAAGGTAATAGGCAATATAATATTAGACTAGTAGTGAGCTACAAAACAAATTTGTATGTAAAACATCGCGAACCAGCAGGAATAACGTCTGGTTGAGTTAAAACTTTCTCAATGTTTGAACGTTGCCCAGAGAAAACAGCTGCCGGTTTATACATGTTGTCACTACCACGACATGGCTCAAAGAACTGAACCATGAACCTCTTCGCTGCTATGACGTCCGTAACTATTACGGACGTAAAAGTGCACGCCGTGTGCTATACATGTAAGATCCGTAGGTACTACGGACCTACTTCAGCACACTAGAAGTAGGCCATTACACATAACTGGAACTCAGAGATTAGTGCATCGGAATAAATGTATCTCTACGTTTCAAAAAGTGTATGATGTCCCACGATTGTGAACGATAATAGCTTTCAGCTGAGTCAGTTGTATGGTTCTTGTGACATTCCCGCTATATTTTTCCATTGGAAAATGCCAATAACGTCAACAGCCCAGCACACGACGTCATAACGTCATTTAGCAGCGAAGAGGTTAAGGGGTTTTCTCCTGTTACACATGCAGGCAGAGAATGGTCCTCCGTGCGAATAAGAACATATGAACCGGTTTTCAAATCAAGACCGGATTCCACCACTGGCTCGTTCGGTATCAGCTCACTAGTAGTAGGAGAATCAGTAGTAGCATCATCACAAGCGTCAGAATCCAAAATGTCTGGGGACTCATCATGGAGACTACTTTGTGTTTCAACAGTTGAATCTTTGAGGCACTCAAGTCCACGTGGATCATTTTGTAGAACAGAGTCTTTTCTTAATGCTCTTCCTCGCCTTTAAGTATGTATCTTTGAACTGACACATGTAGGGCATGAATAGACGTGAAGTTTCATGTCCATATAATACTTTGCCCAAATCATTAAGAAATGAAGCATCCATAGTGATGCTGTTGTCACCGATTTCATCACTGCTGGTTTGTGGCAACGGCATTTCGATTGAATCACTTGTACTAGTACTGGTAGCAATCGGAGTAGAGTTTTCACTACTGGTAGTTGGAACCGTTTCATCTTCGTCCGAAGATACACTTTCGTCGCGAATAGGAATTTCCTCACCGTCGCAGTCTAACAGTTCAAGACCTTCATCAGCTGGTATATCATCATGTGCCTCCTGTCGTTTAATGACAACACCTTCCGGTGGTGTTATTGTTCAATTGTTGCCAGCAATTCCTTTAGATTTGCGGGAGGTGTAGACGTCATCAAGTCATCTCGGAACTTACGAATGTCCTTGCCAACCAAAGCAAACAGCTTGTCGGAAACTTTGTAATCTTCTGAGCCATTAAACGCATTTAGGAGGAAATGTGCCTTCAGTGCTGAAACCGTATCGATATCCAATTCGCCCCAGCTTCCTGACAGCATCGACATCATATCATCCCTGGTAGGAGCCGGTATTTTACTGGGATTTTCTTGGAGTTGGTCGATCATCAGCTTGCTTTCCCGCTCCCTATATGATGCCTTGAGGTGGTGGTGGTGGACATGTGTGTCATTGATCTGCATGTCGCCAGTGATCCCACCTCCCATCACGACAAGAACGTATCCTCGTTTTAAGAGCGCATTCTTAACTTCGTCGGTGCAGTGTACGGAGTAATCGTCCAATATATACAGACCATAATCCTTCTGGGTGAACATGTTGTACCGCTGTTTCAGGTTTCCGATGGTTTCAAGCATGGTGGGAATTCTGTAGGATCCTTTATCGGCCCAATGAACTTTTAAATTGCTTGGATTGTCCAGCTTGACTCGAGTGCCCTTCCCCTTGAAAACAAACTCCGGTACATGATACATTATTGTTTGTGAAATTGTCATGGGCTCTCCTTGCTACCTGAATAGCCTTAAGATATCTCTCATCTCAAAATTGTATTCGGTGTTACCTAGATCATGCCATGAACCTGTACTTTGGCTAATGCTACGGCGTTGGCCAGAGTAGAGAATCATGGCATGATCTAGGTGTCACCGAGAAAACTACCATTTAGAATGAAAAAAATGTAACGTACAATCACAAAATTGTGGAAAGAGGCACACCGCTGGCTGGGGAAGTCACACACGAAGGCATAAAATCAGCGTTACTGATATTTTTACCAGAAAGTCTCAAATTGGCATCGCAAAATTGGATTTAGGGCGACCAAGAAAAGTGCCTCATTCAGAACGAAAAAAATTTAACGTAGAATAGTCAAGTTGTGTAAAGTGGCACACCGTTGGGTGGGGAATTCACAAAGGAGGGCACTAAATCAGTGTCATGTATATTTTCGACTTGAAAGTGTCCAATGACCATTGCCAAATGGGGCCTGGGTGATGGAATAAAAAGTGAAAAGTTCAGAATGAAAAAAATCATATGTAAAATCATGAAGATATGGAACCACGCTAACCTTGGGTGTGGAATTAACTCAGGAAGACATGGGACAAGGGAAGTCTGGGTCTTCAGGTTAAAAGTTTGTCATTCCCATCGCTGAATGGGTCGTGGGGGCTAATACGTCGAAAACGCAGAAAGCCATGTGCGCCGATTCAAGCGGCTGGTAAATGAAATTAAATCGTATTGGGAACCTAAGAACCAATCCGCGCGGTCATATTATATCATTAGTCGATGACTGCACCGAAGTTATTTGAAAACATTACTCAGTTTATTTACATTTGATGAAAAACGACGAGAGAAGTTTCGCTGTTGAACAAAAATGTCTGCCGACGTGCAATCTCTTCCGGGTATGGGTCACATGACCGGAGATCATGTGACCGGTCGAAATGGCGATTGTCCGAGGCCGTCCTTGATGAGAGTAGCGAGATTGGACGGATGTGGCGTCAAGAGTGGCGTTTGACGCCACATCCGTCCAATCTCGCTACTCTCATCAAGGACGGCCTCGGACAATCGCCATTTCGACCGGTCACATGATCTCCGGTCATAATAGTCTTGAAAACATCTCACAAAAAAGAACAAACTGGAAAAAATGTGATTTAGTCCTCTACAGACAGCATATAGACAAAACCAATCACCTAACACAGACCACTATACACAACAAGAAAACCATAGTCAGAAATGGTAACGCCACCAAGATCATATTATTAGCCATAAATATAAATTATAATACAATTATTCTATAAACTAGCTTTCAAATTTTATCTGGGAAATTTGCATACTTCTATATTTCAAGTTTTCCCGTTTCTCGTGTTATACATTACTTTCTTCAAACTGTCTTCTTTATTACACAAGCTGATGGGCCCGACTTCGTCCGGGATGTTTCCCATCTGATTTCCGGCGAAAGGCGCGATTCGACCTTCAATTGACTATTTCGAAAGTCAAGGTCAGGTCAGGGACATTATTTGACCCGTCCAAAACACCCCCACCCGGAGAAAAGTACCACTAGGTATCAAATTTCGTCGAAATCCGACCGTTTTACCCCACTTGACATTTAATTAACAATTTTGAAGGTCAAGGTAAGGTCGGAGTCATGATTTGACCCGTCCAAAACACTCCCCCGACAAAAGTACCCATAGGTATCAAATTTCGTCGAAATCCATCCGTTTTACCCGATTTGACCTTTGATTGACCACATTGAAGGTCAAGGTCACGCCGATGTCACGATTTGACCCGTTCAAAACACTCCCCGGAGAAAAGTATCCCTAGGTATCAAATTTCGCCGAAATTTGTCCGTTTTACCCAAATTGACCTTGCATTGACAGTTTTAAAGGTCAAGGTCAGGTCGGGCTCACGATTTGACCCATCCAAAACACTTCCCGGACACAAATACCCATAAGTATCAAATTACGTTGAAATCTATGAAAAGCCGAAGAGGAAATGTTAGTTGCTAATTGCTAGATATACGACGCACGACTTGTCGCGGTATTTTAAAGGTGTTTCAAACTAGGAGATAGAAGGATTCTGCGTTTCAAATGGTGATGAATTATAGTAATTTATTCAAATTTTATGGCATAAATTGTTATTAAAACCGTATATACTATAACAAAAATGAATGACTCGAAAATTAAGTGGGCCTTTAAACAAAGTCACAATTGCAGTTAGGCTCATCTCATACTCGTTTAATCAGCGATATTCTGCTGCGCAGTTTGTTATAGTTCCCAGTATTCATTGAGCGTTATAGCCCCACTGTTATAATTCGCCTTTAGCAGGCGTACTCTTGCCTCAGATTATTGAGATATTAGGTCACACGTAGTGACATTAAATCGCATGGAAACATAGCAATTGTGTGGGCTGCTTGGCGTGAATATTTAATGAGAAATAAAGTCATACGTAATGACATTAAACTCAAGAAAACCCGCGAAAACAAAACAAAATCACATTTAATGTTTTAAGTTATTTCCTTCATAAAAAGAATCTTCGTGATAATGAACCCTCCCAATACTTTAGAATATAGAATTAAAATAACAAAAACCTTCGGAATACAGAACCTTCGGAATAACGAACCTTCTAATTGGTGAACCTTCGGAATATATAGCGAACATTCAGAGAAATTTCGGAATAGTGGACATTCTGGATAGTGAACCTTCGGAATAGAGACATGCCCCCAATATTCATATTATATGCCCAGAGTTCAAAGGTATGGGCCCATAAAATCCTAAATTTGGCCCTTAAAATATTGAACTCCAAATTGGAGCCCACACAGAACATCACTTAAGTCAACTGTACCTGTGTCATGTCCCAATGCGGGAGGGTCCACAATATACCACAACATTCATATTATATGCCAAGAATTCAAAAGTATGGGCCCACGTAATGACATTAAATCTCAAGAAAACCCGCGAAAACAAAACAAAATCACATTTAATGTTCTAAGTTAAGTTATTTCCTCCTGTATCTGTATCGGTATGCGCGCAGGATCAGTTCGGATGTGAGCGCACACTCCGTAAAAATAATCTTTGTGATAATGAACCCTCTCAAATTAGTCTCAATACTTTAGAATATAGAATTAACCTAAAAATAACAAAAACCTTCGGAATAGAGAACCTTCGGAATAGCGGAACTTCGGGATAGCGAACCTTCATAATAGAAACATGCCCCCACAAGTACACCGGTGACGTAAACACATGTGCTAATCTTTGTTGTACTATCGTGACTCTATCGGTAACCATAATAATAGTCGCCCAGTGGATTATCGATCGACCACAGAATATGAAAATCTGCGTACCAAGCAACACCACGGTGTGGCGTAATAATCTGGAAGAATCCATTGTGAAGTTTGGCCAAATGATAATAAGCGCAGCAGAGAAAGCCACACCTGCCAAAAGGCATAAAAAAAGCTCCAATGGTAAAAAGCAATGGAACCCCAGTATAGCCAGTGCGATACAAGAAAGTAAAAAGGCCCATTATCAATGGAAAACGGCAGGTAGGCCAGTTGACACAAATAATCCACTTAAAATGGCAAAAATGGCCACTAAAAAGAAATTAAGATGCACACAAAGGCAACAAATGGCTGCAGAGAGAACCCAACTATATGATGAAATCTCTCAAGCCAATGCATCTAATGATCAAGTACTATTCTATAAACTTATAAACAAACAAAGGCTCACCAAGAGTGTAGTCACTGAGTATATTGAAATAGATGGACACCAATATGGTGCCGAACAGATGATGGATGGGTGGTTTAAACACTTCAAAAAACTGTCAGAACCAAAAACTGCCGATAGATTTGATGATACATTCCACAAACAAGTCTCGGCTGATATTGAAGCTATTGAACAAATATGTCGTGCTAATACACCATCTTTAGAACCAGTCACACTGCATGAAATTAAAACAATTGTCAATAAGCTCAAACTAAATAAAGCAGCTGACTATGCTGGAATTACGGCTGAACACCTCAAATATAGCATAGAAGAAACTGCCCCAATAATCATGAACATCATAAACACTATATATGAAAAACGAGAAGTGCCAAAAGAAATAAAAATCGGCATATTAACACCTGTACCAAAAAAGGACAAAGACCCAACAAAACCAGGGAATTACAGGGGCATAACTATCAGCTCCATAATATGTAAAATCCTAGAAGCAACCCTGCAAGACAAACTAGACAACATACTATTACCATCACAAAATAAAATGCAACGTGGCTTCACTCAAGGCACATCACCCCTAGTTGCTGGGCTTATGATAACTGAAGCATACAATGAAAGCAAAGACTTAAATGAGACATTAATATTAGAAACCCTGGATGCTGAAAAAGCATTTGACGTTGTATGGCATAAAAGCCTACTGAGAAAACTTTTCATTGATGGGATCCACAGCGACCTATGGCTACTTGTAAATTCATTACATCATGAGGCGAATACAAAGGTAAAATGGGGTGGATCATACTCCTCAGATATACTACTTCACCAAGGAATAAGACAAGGGGCTAAATTATCAGCAATGCTCTATAAAAGATTTAACAACGACATGCTAAATCAGCTAAGTAATAATGCAGCTGGGTTTAAAATTGGCACAATTGATATAACAGCCCCCACCTGTGCAGATGATGTATCCATCTTAGCAAAAACAACATCTGATTTACAAACTCTCACAAGTATTGTATACAACAACTCATGTAAAGATCGATTCGCAATGAACGCAACTAAATGCGAAATTGTCCAAATGAAAACATCTACACAAAAAATGAATGGTGAAATAAAAACTGTCCTAGGTGGAACTCCTGTTAATATCGTAGGCTCCACCAAACACCTAGGTGTAGAGCGTAATCCAACAAATACCCCAGATATCCCAAAACGAATAACAATGGGCAGACGAACCCTATACTACTTATTGTTTGTGAAATTGTCATGGGCTCTCCTTGCTACCTGAATAGCCTTAAGATATCTCTCATCTCAAAATTGTATTCGGTGTTACCTAGATCATGCCATGAACCTGTACTTTGGCTAATGCTACGGCGTTGGCCAGAGTAGAGAATCATGGCATGATCTAGGTGTCACCGAGAAAACTACCATTTAGAATGAAAAAAATGTAACGTACAATCACAAAATTGTGGAAAGAGGCACACCGCTGGCTGGGGAAGTCACACACGAAGGCATAAAATCAGCGTTACTGATATTTTTACCAGAAAGTCTCAAATTGGCATCGCAAAATTGGATTTAGGGCGACCAAGAAAAGTGCCTCATTCAGAACGAAAAAAATTTAACGTAGAATAGTCAAGTTGTGTAAAGTGGCACACCGTTGGGTGGGGAATTCACAAAGGAGGGCACTAAATCAGTGTCATGTATATTTTCGACTTGAAAGTGTCCAATGACCATTGCCAAATGGGGCCTGGGTGATGGAATAAAAAGTGAAAAGTTCAGAATGAAAAAAATCATATGTAAAATCATGAAGATATGGAACCACGCTAACCTTGGGTGTGGAATTAACTCAGGAAGACATGGGACAAGGGAAGTCTGGGTCTTCAGGTTAAAAGTTTGTCATTCCCATCGCTGAATGGGTCGTGGGGGCTAATACGTCGAAAACGCAGAAAGCCATGTGCGCCGATTCAAGCGGCTGGTAAATGAAATTAAATCGTATTGGGAACCTAAGAACCAATCCGCGCGGTCATATTATATCATTAGTCGATGACTGCACCGAAGTTATTTGAAAACATTACTCAGTTTATTTACATTTGATGAAAAACGACGAGAGAAGTTTCGCTGTTGAACAAAAATGTCTGCCGACGTGCAATCTCTTCCGGGTATGGGTCACATGACCGGAGATCATGTGACCGGTCGAAATGGCGATTGTCCGAGGCCGTCCTTGATGAGAGTAGCGAGATTGGACGGATGTGGCGTCAAGAGTGGCGTTTGACGCCACATCCGTCCAATCTCGCTACTCTCATCAAGGACGGCCTCGGACAATCGCCATTTCGACCGGTCACATGATCTCCGGTCATAATAGTCTTGAAAACATCTCACAAAAAAGAACAAACTGGAAAAAATGTGATTTAGTCCTCTACAGACAGCATATAGACAAAACCAATCACCTAACACAGACCACTATACACAACAAGAAAACCATAGTCAGAAATGGTAACGCCACCAAGATCATATTATTAGCCATAAATATAAATTATAATACAATTATTCTATAAACTAGCTTTCAAATTTTATCTGGGAAATTTGCATACTTCTATATTTCAAGTTTTCCCGTTTCTCGTGTTATACACTACTTTCTTCAAACTGTCTTCTTTATTACACAAGCTGATGGGCCCGACTTCGTCCGGGATGTTTCCCATCTGATTTCCGGCGAAAGGCGCGATTCGACCTTCAATTGACTATTTCGAAAGTCAAGGTCAGGTCAGGGACATTATTTGACCCGTCCAAAACACCCCCACCCGGAGAAAAGTACCACTAGGTATCAAATTTCGTCGAAATCCGACCGTTTTACCCCACTTGACATTTAATTAACAATTTTGAAGGTCAAGGTAAGGTCGGAGTCATGATTTGACCCGTCCAAAACACTCCCCCGACAAAAGTACCCATAGGTATCAAATTTCGTCGAAATCCATCCGTTTTACCCGATTTGACCTTTGATTGACCACATTGAAGGTCAAGGTCACGCCGATGTCACGATTTGACCCGTTCAAAACACTCCCCGGAGAAAAGTATCCCTAGGTATCAAATTTCGCCGAAATTTGTCCGTTTTACCCAAATTGACCTTGCATTGACAGTTTTAAAGGTCAAGGTCAGGTCGGGCTCACGATTTGACCCATCCAAAACACTTCCCGGACACAAATACCCATAAGTATCAAATTACGTTGAAATCTATGAAAAGCCGAAGAGGAAATGTTAGTTGCTAATTGCTAGATATACGACGCACGACTTGTCGCGGTATTTTAAAGGTGTTTCAAACTAGGAGATAGAAGGATTCTGCGTTTCAAATGGTGATGAATTATAGTAATTTATTCAAATTTTATGGCATAAATTGTTATTAAAACCGTATATACTATAACAAAAATGAATGACTCGAAAATTAAGTGGGCCTTTAAACAAAGTCACAATTGCAGTTAGGCTCATCTCATACTCGTTTAATCAGCGATATTCTGCTGCGCAGTTTGTTATAGTTCCCAGTATTCATTGAGCGTTATAGCCCCACTGTTATAATTCGCCTTTAGCAGGCGTACTCTTGCCTCAGATTATTGAGATATTAGGTCACACGTAGTGACATTAAATCGCATGGAAACATAGCAATTGTGTGGGCTGCTTGGCGTGAATATTTAATGAGAAATAAAGTCATACGTAATGACATTAAACTCAAGAAAACCCGCGAAAACAAAACAAAATCACATTTAATGTTTTAAGTTATTTCCTTCATAAAAAGAATCTTCGTGATAATGAACCCTCCCAATACTTTAGAATATAGAATTAAAATAACAAAAACCTTCGGAATACAGAACCTTCGGAATAACGAACCTTCTAATTGGTGAACCTTCGGAATATATAGCGAACATTCAGAGAAATTTCGGAATAGTGGACATTCTGGATAGTGAACCTTCGGAATAGAGACATGCCCCCAATATTCATATTATATGCCCAGAGTTCAAAGGTATGGGCCCATAAAATCCTAAATTTGGCCCTTAAAATATTGAACTCCAAATTGGAGCCCACACAGAACATCACTTAAGTCAACTGTACCTGTGTCATGTCCCAATGCGGGAGGGTCCACAATATACCACAACATTCATATTATATGCCAAGAATTCAAAAGTATGGGCCCACGTAATGACATTAAATCTCAAGAAAACCCGCGAAAACAAAACAAAATCACATTTAATGTTCTAAGTTAAGTTATTTCCTCCTGTATCTGTATCGGTATGCGCGCAGGATCAGTTCGGATGTGAGCGCACACTCCGTAAAAATAATCTTTGTGATAATGAACCCTCTCAAATTAGTCTCAATACTTTAGAATATAGAATTAACCTAAAAATAACAAAAACCTTCGGAATAGAGAACCTTCGGAATAGCGGAACTTCGGGATAGCGAACCTTCATAATAGAAACATGCCCCCACAAGTACACCGGTGACGTAAACACATGTGCTAATCTTTGTTGTACTATCGTGACTCTATCGGTAACCATAATAATAGTCGCCCAGTGGATTATCGATCGACCACAGAATATGAAAATCTGCGTACCAAGCAACACCACGGTGTGGCGTAATAATCTGGAAGAATCCATTGTGAAGTTTGGCCAAATGATAATAAGCGCAGCAGAGAAAGCCACACCTGCCAAAAGGCATAAAAAAAGCTCCAATGGTAAAAAGCAATGGAACCCCAGTATAGCCAGTGCGATACAAGAAAGTAAAAAGGCCCATTATCAATGGAAAACGGCAGGTAGGCCAGTTGACACAAATAATCCACTTAAAATGGCAAAAATGGCCACTAAAAAGAAATTAAGATGCACACAAAGGCAACAAATGGCTGCAGAGAGAACCCAACTATATGATGAAATCTCTCAAGCCAATGCATCTAATGATCAAGTACTATTCTATAAACTTATAAACAAACAAAGGCTCACCAAGAGTGTAGTCACTGAGTATATTGAAATAGATGGACACCAATATGGTGCCGAACAGATGATGGATGGGTGGTTTAAACACTTCAAAAAACTGTCAGAACCAAAAACTGCCGATAGATTTGATGATACATTCCACAAACAAGTCTCGGCTGATATTGAAGCTATTGAACAAATATGTCGTGCTAATACACCATCTTTAGAACCAGTCACACTGCATGAAATTAAAACAATTGTCAATAAGCTCAAACTAAATAAAGCAGCTGACTATGCTGGAATTACGGCTGAACACCTCAAATATAGCATAGAAGAAACTGCCCCAATAATCATGAACATCATAAACACTATATATGAAAAACGAGAAGTGCCAAAAGAAATAAAAATCGGCATATTAACACCTGTACCAAAAAAGGACAAAGACCCAACAAAACCAGGGAATTACAGGGGCATAACTATCAGCTCCATAATATGTAAAATCCTAGAAGCAACCCTGCAAGACAAACTAGACAACATACTATTACCATCACAAAATAAAATGCAACGTGGCTTCACTCAAGGCACATCACCCCTAGTTGCTGGGCTTATGATAACTGAAGCATACAATGAAAGCAAAGACTTAAATGAGACATTAATATTAGAAACCCTGGATGCTGAAAAAGCATTTGACGTTGTATGGCATAAAAGCCTACTGAGAAAACTTTTCATTGATGGGATCCACAGCGACCTATGGCTACTTGTAAATTCATTACATCATGAGGCGAATACAAAGGTAAAATGGGGTGGATCATACTCCTCAGATATACTACTTCACCAAGGAATAAGACAAGGGGCTAAATTATCAGCAATGCTCTATAAAAGATTTAACAACGACATGCTAAATCAGCTAAGTAATAATGCAGCTGGGTTTAAAATTGGCACAATTGATATAACAGCCCCCACCTGTGCAGATGATGTAGCCATCTTAGCAAAAACAACATCTGATTTACAAACTCTCACAAGTATTGTATACAACAACTCATGTAAAGATCGATTCGCAATGAACGCAACTAAATGCGAAATTGTCCAAATGAAAACATCTACACAAAAAATGAATGGTGAAATAAAAACTGTCCTAGGTGGAACTCCTGTTAATATCGTAGGCTCCACCAAACACCTAGGTGTAGAGCGTAATCCAACAAATACCCCAGATATCCCAAAACGAATAACAATGGGCAGACGAACCCTATACTCCTTGATGGGTACAGGGCTACATGGAACAAACGGTATATCACCAGTAATAGCATACCAAATGTGGAACACTTTTGTCATTCCTAGAATGCTGCATGGTATAGAAATCCTACATATGAAAAAAAAAGACATAGATGAACTCGAACGTTTCCAACGAAAAACCATGAGACAACTGCAGAGTTTATCAACACGCACAGCAATGCTGCTACAAATGCACTTATTGGAGCTATTCCCATCCAAGGCACTATATAGATCTCAAAATTACAACATTCTATATTAATATAGCCAAAACACTCGATCTGCAGAGCGAGATCTTGCAATAAGGCAACTTATCATGAAAAATGACAACAGCCATAGCTGGTTTATACATGTCAGAGACATACTTTCCAAATATACCCTTCCTGACCCACTGCATATCATAAACACCATCCACAGTAAGGAAGATGCCAACAAATGGAAAACAATATGTAAAAAAGCTATATACCAATATTGGCATGATATTAATGACAGAGAGTTCTCCAGTAAAACAACATTGGCAATGATCAAACTGCAAAAAAATTCCAGCAGCAAATGTCATCTTGTATGGGATTCATCAAAATACTCGCCCGCTGCCACAAAAAAGGCTATTATAAAAACATGGTTGATGACAGACACTTATTTACTACAAATAAATAGAAAAAGATTCAGACAAAACCTGACCTCTGCCATATGTCCACTATGCAAACTAGCTGATGAGGACAGAATACACTTCATTTCACAATGTACGAACACTAGTAACCAACGACATCGTTACATACAAAAACTCAAATTATGTCTCTCAAAAACTACCACTGACAAATACATTATTGATCAACCAGAACTCTTAACTCAATTAACCTTAGACTGCACAAAACTAGAAACCTGGAACCTCATCGATATAGAAAAAGAACAAATTGAAAAACTGGCAAGAAATTTCTTATACTCAATCCATGTGCATAGAGTAAACACTTTGAAAACAGAAGCAGACAAGCACATATAAAATGACAAACTAGCCGAGCTGTACAGGCAAAACAACTACTTGTAAATATTCTTGTCAACACGACAATTTTAACTATACCAATCTTAAAAACAAAACAAAAATATACATGTACATATGTACATATGAAAGCTCAACTTAAAAGTTTTTAAGTGCAACTTACGCACACACAAATCTTTTAACTCACTAGTACCACAATTTTACCAACTATTTTATCATTACTGTAGTTTTACCTGGTCTTATTTGACTTATTTTTACTTCCATTATTTTTATACCCATTATAATGGGGTGCTCCTCACTTAAAGGAGGGAAATCCACAACAAGCAAGCATGTGACCCATACCCGGAAGAGATTGCACGTCGGCAGACATTTTTGTTCAACAGCGAAACTTCTCTCGTCGTTTTTCATCAAATGTAAGTAAACTGAATAATGTTTTCAAATAACTTTGGTGCAGTCATCGACTAATGATATAATATGACCGCGCGGATTGGTTCTTAGGTTCCCAATACGATTTAATTTCATTTACCAGCCGCTTGAATCGGCGCACATGGCTTTCTGCGTTTTCGACGTATTAGCCCCCACGACCTATTCACTAATTCAGCGATGGGAATGGCAAACTTTTAACCTGAAGACCCAGACTTCCCTTGTCCCATGTCTTCCTGAGTCAATTCCGCACCCAAGGTTAGCGTGGTTCCATATCTTCATGATTTTACATATGATTTTTTTCATTCTGAACTTTTCACTTTTTATTCCATCACCCAGGCCCCATTTGGCAATGGTCATTGGACACTTTCATAAGTTTCAAGCCGAAAATATACATGACACTGATTTAGTGCCTTCCTTTGTGAATTCCCCACCCAACGGTGTGCCACTTTACACAACTTGACTATTCTACGTTAAATTTTTTTCGTTCTGAATGAGGCACTTTTCTTGGTCTCCCTAAATCCAATTTTGCGATGCCAATTTGAGACTTTCTGGTAAAAATATCAATAACGCTGATTTTATGCCTTCGTGTGTGACTTCCCCAGCCAGCGGTATGCCTCTTTCCACAATTTTGTGATTGTACGTTACATTTTTTTCATTCTAAATGGTAGTTTTCTCGGTGACACCTAGATCATGCCATGATTCTCTACTCTGGCCAACGCCGTAGCATTAGCCAAAGTACAGGTTCATGGCATGATCTAGGTAACACCGAATACAATTTTGCGATGCCAATTTGAGACTTTCTGGTAAAATTATCAATAACGCTGATTTTACGCCTTCGTGTGTGACTTCCCCATCCAGCGGTGTGCCTCTTTCCACAATTTTGTGATTGTATGTTACATATTTTTCATTCTAAATGGTGCACCTTTCTCGGTAACACCTAGATCATGCCATGATTCTCTACTCATATATGCATGACAGTAGTATTAATGTGATTGCATCCAGTGAGCACGTTCTGGTATCCCTGCCCCACTCCTGCTTGGCATAATTATTTAATAGGAAGCGCCTGGTTGAATTTACAGTGGTATGATAGATCACTTCTATCCTCAAGCAACTTATGCCATTCAATGGCATTTTTTCTAATGTGAAGGGGTACTCTCAGGTGCTTAATAATAGTGACAGCACGATTATTAATTTGGAGAAAATTACCAACGATCACTAATATTTACATTGAGACATTATTAAAATCAGCCTAAATCCCTACCAATCACTATTATTAGGCCATCACGATTATTATGCACCTGAGAGTTTGGCTTGAGACCCCACCATAGTTCAATTCACACCAGGTTCTCAGCTTCCATTATTTTCCAATGTTTGAACGCATTGGCATGGCCCTGATAAATGGCTTATTGTGTGGATACCAGTAATATATTGAGAGTAATCACTTCATTGAACTGGTGACATGAAATAATTCATGAGAGGTAGGGATGTTATACAAACACAAATTAGTCCCTGCCTCAATCGAATTTTTTTCATGGCACCAGTTCAATCAAGTGATTATTCTCTGTTTAATCATATTCCATTATAAACATCTTAATTTACGAGAAATCCTAATATCACTGCCATTATACCCATGACGTATACATTTTATTGCGAATATAAATACATACATGTAACATGCTAGTTAAAGTGACATAATTCATAAGTGCAATTATAGTTTATAATCACTCGAGAAATCAAGGTAAATCACAGATACGAATGTAATAGTCATTTTAAAATTTAAAAGTATACCAGTACATGTACATATAGTGTGCATATACATGGCTACATGTGTATGTTGTCTGGGTGAAATAAATCATCTCCCTGAATGAATGGCAATGTCAGAATTGTTAGCATCACTTACAATCTTACATTGAATACAGCAGCACAAATGCATGTTGGTATGTACATGTATTATTACCTTAAAGACATATTATGCACTTGTTCGAGTTCGTGAAGCTGATAAGTTGGTATTCAGGCGTTATGCCAACCTGGAGAATGTAGCATTCTACTAACATCGTCGAAAATTTCAAAGAAATCGACCATACCATTCAAGAGAAAACGTTGTCAAAACAACGCTCATTTGTAAATATTTACATCTGAATATGGGACGCAACAATTGTCAACAAACTAACACAAATGATTTCGCCATCCAGAGTCAGGGCATTAAATTAATATATCAGAATGACGATGCGTGTTGGTAATTTGGATTAATATTCTTAAAAAGAACAACTTTGAGCATGAATATTCTCCATTTCTATTGGATTACCCTACGGGAGTGTTTCACATCACTTTAATCCATTGCATGTACATTATTGTATTCGTTTGTTTCAATTAGGGCCCTGCGGACAAATTGATGTGATTCAGAATCTTCATCTGATTTGATTCAATATCGCGTGTCCTGATTCAAATTGTATGGAATCATTGGCACCAGTTCCATTCCAATTACTTCCAACAGACTGCATTGCTTTCTCTCTCAGGATTATGAAACCAACAAAAGACCACACAAACAAATAACACTCACCCCTGATCACGAGTCCTGCTAGGCTGCTATGATGTTGGTCGGTCCTGCTGAATTGCTATGATGCTGGTAGGTCAAACTGATGCTGTCACACAAATATACAGGCTATTTTTTATAAAGTTGTCATTTTCACAGTGTTTGGTTAATCCGAGCGATTTGTGAAAAAGACAGCTCTGATGTTTGCAAATTTTATGTACCAACATTGAGTCCTTCACATTTGACTAAAAACAATTAATGCTTATCATTTATGATGAGAGCTTGGTGTAAAATGTTTACTATGGAGGTTTACGAGCATATTTTCACCTCTGCACAATACAAATAATTAATAACACCACACATATACATGTATGGCATTAGGACAACAGTAGCTCGAAAGACGAGTGTGACTCGCCACACAGTAACATTTCAACCAGGCTCTACTCATAATTCACTTTATAATATTGATTTTGATTTGAGAAAGGAAAACATGTCATTGAATTGTACACACATCTTTCAAAATATGTGAAGGCATTATGATCATGAGTCTAAATCAGTATTGACGCTCCAATGAGATAAAAAAATTGTGGCAATAATAAGAAACAGGTCCACAGGTGATTTTAAATGAAAAAAGACCCAATCGCAAAATTGTGGAAATAGGCACACTGTTGGATGGGGAAGTCACACACAAAAGGCATAAAATCAGTGCTATTGATATTTTCTACCAGAAAGTCTCAAATTGGCATTACAAAATTGTATTCGGTATTACCTAGATCATGCCATGAACCTGTACTTTGGCTAATGCTACGGCATTAGCCAGAGTAGAGAATCATGGCATGATCTAGGTGTCACCGAGAAAACTGTACCATTTAGAATGAAAAAAATGTAACGTACAATCACAAAATTGTGGAAAGAGGCACACCGCTGGCTGGGGAAGTCACACACGAAGGCATAAAATCAGCGTTACTGATATTTTTACCAGAAAGTCTCAAATTGGCATCGCAAAATTGGATTTAGGGAGACCAAGAAAAGTGCCTCATTCAGAACGAATTTTTTTTAACGTAGAATAGTCAAGTTGTGTAAAGTGGCACACCGTTGGGTGGGGAATTCACAAAGGAGGGCACTAAATCAGTGTCATGTATATTTTCGACTTGAAAGTGTCCAATGACCATTGCCAAATGGGGCCTGGGTGATGGAATAAAAAGTGAAAAGTTCAGGATGAAAAAAAATCATATGTAAAATCATGAAGATATGGAACCACGCTAACCTTGGGTGTGGAATTAACTCAGGAAGACATGGGACAAGGGAAGTCTGGGTCTTCAGGTTAAAAGTTTGTCATTCCCATCGCTGAATGGGTCGTGGGGGCTAATACGTCGAAAACGCAGAAAGCCATGTGCGCCGATTCAAGCGGCTGGTAAATCAAATTAAATCGTATTGGGAACCTAAGAACCAATCCGCGCGGTCATATTATATCATTAGTCGATGACTGCACCGAAGTTATTTGAAAACATTACTCAGTTTACTTACATTTGATGAAAAACGACGAGAGAAGTTTCGCTGTTGAACAAAAAGGTCTGCCGACGTGAAATCTCTTCCGGGTATGGGTCACATGACCGGAGATCATGTGACCGGTCGAAATGGCGATTGTCCGAGGCCGTCCTTGATGAGAGTAGCGAGATTGGACGGATGTGGCGTCAAGAGTGGCGTCATCGGCGATGATCAAAATTAAATTAATTATATAATGGTTATGTGCGTACATCAATTTGTAAAACTTCGGTCAGTTTTATATGTAGCATAAGTTGACACCGATTTCCTTTCGAAATCTTCGACAAATCTCTTCGCTTCCGTAATTGTTTTAACTACAATACGATTGCTCCCAATAACATCCATTGTCGTTGTTGGGACAAACAAACGACATACGAGATGACGTCACCTAGATACAGCCATAGATGAAGGAAGGATAGATACGTCACTCAACGTCATTTGATCGGCCAATCGGTAACGCACTCAGATTATGTCCGCCATTGCTAAAGGTAGTTCAACTCCGATTCTTCTAATCAAAACAGTGCTTTCTCATCGCAATAAAAAGAGGAAAATCTGGCGTCTATTGCAGCTGAATTAATTGTACACCAACTGTCATGAATTATCAGAATCTCACGTTTCAAAGGGTGTCCGTTGTGGAGTAAGAAAGGTGAGTTTTTATGCCGTTTGAGACCATTTTTGTAGTAAAACAACACGAAATTCTGTATTCTATTTTTGTCATTTTCACCTGGATTAAGTTATGTTATAACGACTTTCAAAATGAAATTAATTTAATACATCTCACCTGGTTGCATTTGGTAATTTGAATATTATGTATGTATGGGGTACCGATCCAAACTTGTTTTATAGAAGAAATATTTCAATGACAGCTGTCAGAATGATGTCAAGAATTTCCATGCAAGTTTGCCACTACCAGGTCACAGGCGTGATCAGGTGTACTACAGTAATAATTTAGAAATAAATAGTCAAATCAATTCACCAATTGGGCAGTTTACATGTCCTACTCCTAGATTATATTGTAGTTATTATACTATTCATAGTTTGAATTGTTTCATGTCCCCTTTATGTAATATATATAATTTTTTCATAACATATTTTTCATATAATGATATAGTCTTTTGATCATTAGATGATATAATCACATTCATAATGCATAATGTTGATAAATGACATTGAGACTGAGTGGGCATTAATTATAATTTATACACGTACTGGTCAGCTGTGTTGAAATATAATATCATCAGCCTTATTTATTAATATAACAATAACATGATTTTTGAGGGCGTTATGGTTTATTAACGGCCCGGCTGGAATGATTAACAGCCCAAGGGCCTATTAGCGGCCCGAGACGAAGTCGAGGGACGCTAATAGGCCCGAGGGCTGTTAATCATTCCAGAGGGCCGTTAATAAACCATAATGCCCGATGAAATCATGTTATTACTATTATTACCACAGTTTTGGACATTTGACCCATTTGAGGATTTAGTGGAATAATGAAGTAGATTAAGAGAGAAATATTTTTAAGAACATTTAAGTTTGATATCATTTGACTTGTCAGCTGACACGGACTGACGGAGTCTCGAAAATAGGACAGGGGAAAACCCAGCATTGGAGACGAGTAACAACCAATGAGAGGTTGACAGCTATATATAAAAGTATCAATGCATACTTACGCTTGATACAATAATTCAATCATATAGCGTGAATTCCAATCATAAAACCACTTTTGTGTCGAGGAAATCGGATACATCTTCCCATTATTTTCTTGAAATAAACACGCCATAATAATCGGAAGTTGAAGGGACGTAACTCTCGCGATAATAAACGAGATCTATAGTTTCCGGGCGGCGGGCCGATATTGAACTAGGCTTCTCATTATCGGCCCGCGGCCCGCTGTTTAGGTAACAATACGCTATTTGGAACGCCCCGAAAAACATTATCAATGGCCTAGAGAACGCCCTATAAAGTGGTAATAATATATTATAGCAATAGCTGAATAGCATTATTTTTGTATGATAATTTATTATTGCTATCATAAAGAGGTGTTAACAACTGAATATGTAAACATGGTTTGCCAATGTATGTACTGGTGAGTGGTGTAGTACTGCATATGGGAAATATCCCAATATAAGATATTTCATACCAGTATGCCTAACCTGTAGATTATTTATAAATTAAAATTAAATGCTTCAAATTCTGTATCATTTCAGGAAGTGGACAGATATGTCAATAGCAACAACTTCATAACAGTGGTGGGTCAGAAAGTTACGTGTGCAACATACGTGAGGCGAAAAAAAAAACCAGAGAGCCAGAATGAGATGCAGAATGCAATGATGTGTTCAAGATAAAGAAGGAATTTAACTATACTTGTGTGAAAATCCTGGATAAAAATCTAGCTGATGTTTCATTGACTGTCAAGGAAAGAGCCACAGATGATTATAATATTTCATCATTAAATTAATAATAAATTACAAACATTGTTCATCTCTCTATCACATGCCACATGGTACTTAATTATCCACACTAAGGCAACACCCATGTCCATATGCACATTATGAATACCGGGGACTGTCCCCTCCAGTCTGAAAAAAAGTATCCTCTAGCTCCCAATAGCATTTCAAGATCCCATTCAGCTTCAGTAACTGTAATTCTCTAATGGACTATAAGTATGTTATCATACTAGTATATAAAAAAAATATATGGCCCGCAGAGGTCAGAGGTCGAGGAGTTCAGAATGATTGATAACCATGAGTGCGACGTCTATCCTATTTTTAGTCTATGGTATTGACTGGCCCGGCGACCCTTTGTGTATGTACACCGTTTACCACATCGGACTCGGATTACAATTTAAAGGTACTCAACCCGATAAAACTCCTCTCAATTACTATTTCAATGGCTTCGGGGGTCAAAAATATTTGATTCGAGTCGAGGAAGTCACCCATCAAAGCTCAGATTTGTTAGATATCGATTTTAGAAATCTATTATTTTTCATTATCGGGAATTCTTTCTGGCCCAGTACGTAGTCAATTATTACCACTTGATTATAGAGTTATCAATCCTTGTCTGTTTGAATAGAATTTTGGCGTAAAATCTCGAGCATGTTACCAAATTGACGGCAGTTATAAGTACTCATCTCGTGAACATAAGAATTTTCAAAAATCAATATCTAATAACTCTGAGCTTTGTTTGATGGGTTCCTCGACTCGAATCAAATATTTTTTACCCCCAAAGCCAAAGAAATAGTAATATAGGACCCTCTGATCGGATTGTTGTTGTTGGAATCTGTTGAGATGGGGACCCTCTTTACGGGTTGAGTACCTTTAAGTGTGTCCGGGGCTACACCGGATGTCATTTTATTGCCCGGAGTAATTGTTGGCAAATCCTGACCCGCGTAATAAATGGAGTGAGGTCTAAGGTGTCGCGGCGGCAGCCATTTTTCTCCACTTCACGAAAGGAAGTTAGTTGCACTTTAGCTACTCGATTAATCTTACGGCGATGGTGAAACTTGTCTGATTTTTTTTGTTTGCAAAATGGTCGGATTATGACGCGATGTATGATGACAAGCATGCGTTACAATTTTACATGATCAATTCGACCAATAATACCGATAATGCGATATCCTAGAGTTGGCTAGACCTACTCACCTACTGTCAGTACTGACCTAGTCCTACTCCTAGTCCTAGAGGCTAGACTAGAGTCTGTATCTGTACGTCCCAGTAACCAGTTTGGCTTTTATGGGACGGCGGAGAGAGCGCATTTATTTTTCTCTCCTACTCCTAGTGAGTGCCGCTTTGAATGTTTCTATATCTGCGGCGTTGACCGTGTCGTCGTCAAGCTTATTCCAGTCCAGAAATTCAGAATGGTGCGCGGGAATAAGGAATGCTTGAAGTTGAACTGGTCTGAGTTTGTTTGAATTGGTTGAAATGATTGTTTGTTGTTGGTCTCAGACTTTTGGTTGGTCTCCTGCGTGCAATCACAGAAGTTTATAATAAATATGTACACATATGTCATTATGTGACATAATTGTCATAAATAGAAAGTTTAGAAACGTAATACAAGACAAGGATTGAATCTAACTTTTAAGGGGTTAGTGATTTGACCTATAAATTGTTTGTTTGTTTGGCTGTTTCGTACCAATGTTGGTCGTTTCGTACCATCGAAAAAAAATATTCTGCTTAGCCTGTATCTATGTTTGCGTAGATCAGAGACATGGTAATATTTTTGGGGTACAGTGCATTGTGAATAATTATACATGAAGTGCAAGTGTGAAATAATTAATACCTTTTAATAATACAGCAATACATCAATACAGCAATACATGTTGACAATAAGAAGATCAGATTCAGAGTGATGGGTTTCCGACAGCCTGGTCATCTCGTGAGCTTCCGTCTATCTTCGGTCATCCTCGGTGGTTTCCGGATTTCCCCGTATCTTCGCTCCAATATCGCCGTTTGCCGAGACGTATCTATTTGTTAGATTTTACTCTACTCTCGAGTTCCGAATAATAGTACAGGTGGGAATAATAGTACAGGCGGGAAAATATTTTTAAAATTAAATAATAGTACAGGGCGGAATAATAGTACAGGCGGGAATTTTTTGGAATTTCCGCATACATGTGATGTCCCAAAGTCACAAATGAAAATTAAAAAATGTTCCACCCAGTACTATTATTCGTTCGAGTACTATTATTGGTATCAGTCTTTGAATTTACATTATAGGATACTAGTACACAACATATGTGACATAATGTGTATAAGGCCAAAACGAAGAAAACCTGTGTTTAGGGTAACCCGCCCGCCCCTACTCAAAACCTGCCGCCAAATTCCATTTTATCGTTTTTCAAAAATTTCCTCCGATTTCATTTTATTTTTTTGTAATTAGGAATTCGCGACTACGGAATTAGCTTAAACAAGTAAACCATTTCCTTGCAAATATCGTCAATTCACGAAAAACAGAAGTGCTGCCATTGTTGTTGTAGTATATTCGTATTCCCTCGTCATTGTTCGGCAAACCTCGCCGATTTCTCGAAAGTGGAAACCAGAAAACACGCGATATGTATTAACTAGCAAATCGAAAGTAACCGGATATTTTGCCGATTGAATATGGCGGAAATACTTCCGTGTGCGGATAGGTTATGCGTTTTAGCTATTAAACTTCACAAATGCGTTCATATGAATCGGAATAGAAACATCATGGCGCCTGTCAACTATAGCCCAGACATGTTGTCGTGCGTGAACCGGTACCACACGGATTCTGAACTGACAGAAAAGGACATAGTAATAAACTGTCAGATTAAAAATAATTCTGTAAGTCACGTTCGCGTTGCCGCATGTATGTGCCATTTTCAATGGAGGAACTCTTGTTAAATTCACCTTCTGAGTTGAATATTTCGCAAAATTTCTTAGTATTCGAGTCGGTGGATAAACAAAATATCATAAGTGTCTTGTGTGGGAAATTGAACAGTAATATGTCCACTCGTAGGATTTGGCCTGTAATATCCGAGCTTCAGCGTGAACATAAACCGTTTAATTTCCAACACTAGACACTTATCTATTATATATTTTGGAAGATCTGTGTGTGTGTGTGTTTGTGTGATTGCGATGAACTCGAAAACTGCCGGACGGATTGAGCCCAAACTTCCTATCTAAGGGTAAAATACCAGATGAAGTGGCATCGCATCGCTTCTGAGAACGTCAGAGTACCCATTCTCCACCCACAGTCACAAAAATTACCGCCATTGGCACAGTGGGGTTAATCGCGTTGATAGTTAAAGAGCGCTCGTATCCGCAGTGTCGTCGATAACGAGCGTATGTGTGTAATGTGATTATTACGCAACCGTAGTGTGGTGTTTCTAGCTTTTGGTTTTTTTGTATCGCATGGTCGATCGATAATTCACTGGGTGATTGTACAGGGCGAATGCATTGTGGGGCTTTTATTTATTTATAGAGTTGGAAATTCCGTTTATTTAAAAGTCGGAACTACGCGACCAGTAGGCCAAGTCCAGTAAAACGGTTCGTTATAGGTGCTGGTTGTTATTGTTATTTTAACGGAATTCTGAGTTGGTCATTCGCGAAACCAATATATTTTATATTCTATAATTAAAACCGTGGGTATATAATATATGATCCTCTTTATGGATATTGTAGGAAGGTAAATTTAGCTAAAGCGGTGGGATATCTTGCAAGACAACACATTTCGGTTTGCGCTATAACTGCTCAATGATTTAAGGTGTTACACAGCGTCTGATAAAAAGAGTTCTATCTGGAATATTCACACAATTTTTTCAGAGAACATGCATAGAGTAAACATAGTCCTATCGGACTATCGTAAAGTAGTTCCGTTTAATTCGGGATTAATTAACCCTCAGACTGCCGAAACTGCCGACAATAAATTCGCTTGTTTGTGTCCCCCGAAAATCAAACTTGCCTGTTTAGAGGTCCCATTTTCGTGGCTAATGGTGATAGAATCACAATTTTTCAGTCAAGTTCATGGATAAATTACATTACGCTTAATCGGCTTATGTCCGCGGCCATAAACCTGCGTTTTGATAACAATTTATTTGAGACAAACTGTTGCGCGGGTATCAGTCGGCGCTTATCGGTTGAAGTTATTATGATCGTGCAGCCTGCACGTGCAACAAGTGTTCAAATAATACAGAAAAAAAATACTATGTCAAATAAATCACGTGATCAATGGACAGACACGTTTCATTTCCGTGGGACACGAAAAAGCGAATTTAATGTCGTCAGTTTCGGCAGTCTGAGGGTTTTAATTAATCTCCTTTACGATATCCCGATAGGACTATGTTTACTCTTTGTTCTCTGAAAAAAAAATGGTGTGAATATTCCCGATAGAACTATTTTTATCAGACGTTTTGTAACACATTAAAACATTGAGCAGTTAGCGCAATTTTCTGAAATTTCGGACTATTTCGTCTATAAAAATACGATGAGCAACTGAAAATGTTTTTCAACATTCTGGAAGGGGTATATGTCCATGGTATATATGTTTAAAATTTCACGCATAAACTATGACAGATAACAAAGTTATAATTAGTTTTATAGGCCCACCATAAATCCCCTATAATAAGCGCATGCCTCCGTAAGCACATGGCTTTGCTGTGGATACTTTCGTTCCCAGCATGCATCATTCTCGCTATCTGTAAAATGTCTATGAACAATGGCTGCATGTGCCATGCACTCTTAGCTTTGATCCGCATTTAGAAGCATTCTGGTGTGGCGAATGAGAAACCTGCAGTAATTTATAAGCCGTAGTTCATTGTAATAATTTGAAGAATTACTTGTCTTAACGGAATTCTGAGGCGGTCCATTCATGTAACCAATATATTTTATATTATGATTTATATTTATGACTAATAATACGATCTTGGTGGCGTTACCATTTCTGACTATGGTTTTCTTGTTACGTCTGGGCGTGTGCGTGTAAGACTATATCCAGACATGAGTGTGTTGTGTGACGTACTTAGGGTTTTCCGCCCGAGGTGATCTTCACCTTGAAACGGGTACCCACAAACGTACCTCTTTTAGGGACGGGTACCATCACGGGACGGCTACCATCATGTCTTTTGATTAAAAAAGCAGAATTAACTCAAATTAAATTAAACAATTAACGGATTTCGACGAAATTTTATACCTACGGATACTTTTATCGGGGGAGTGTTTTCGACGGGTCTGACCTTGACCTGAAAATGGTCAAAGCCCGGACGAAGTCGGGTCACTTTCTAGTTCTATATATAATATCATTTAATATCATGCTGTATACATGTCATTGAACTTCTGTAACACCATTAAACTGATTAAAGCTACCATGACATTGATTAGTGTGACAATGACTTGCCCAAGCTTTATACGAGTGACACTGGCAGACGATTAGAAGGCACGAATACTTAAATACTATCCCCCGTGAAAAATAAAATGAAGTACCGCCCGCCCCTGTTTTTTTCCTTCATGTTACCCTAAACTCAGGTATTCTTCCTTTTGGCCTAATATAGACATTATAAATTACCAATTTACCACAATAAAGTGCGTTCCGTGAAATCTTAAACGGAAAAACTGAATATTTATGTTTGCAACCATTTAATACACAATGTGACATTACTACTAGTAGTAAATGTATATGGTGTGTGTCAAGTATGTTGTTGTATCATTGAGTTGGTTGATTTATACATATTTTATTTGGGGCGTGGCAAATAATTGTATTATACTACAAACATGTTGTTGAAGAACTTTTTTTTCAATACATAACTCATAACATTGAACTGACAACACTACTACTAGTACTTAGTATAAATGCAACCAAGGTAATAGGCAATATTCAGGGTTTCCGCTACTACGGCAGCCCGGCCGCCCAGCGGCCTCATTCCCGTCCCCAACCTTGACTTAATATTGACCACAAAATAGCCAGACCTAGCTCAGCCCCCATTTTACACAGGACGAGTGACCACCGACAATTAAGATTATCAGATTGCAAGGAATCCTGCACCTGGTTCCTGTATAAGACACGATCTGTAGCGTGGACCACGTGCACAGTTCTCGGAACTTGTCTCCACCATCCTGGGTAATGCTTTGTCAGCAATTGTTTAGTAGTAATCATCTTCTTGTATTTTAAATTGCCGTCGGTAGATTTTGGTACATACATATAAGTCCCAACTTTCTAAACCCAATATTTCCCCTCAGAATGCGCCTTATAAATCGGTAAGTCAGTATGGGGCTTATAATTCTGAGCTAAAACCATGAACACAGGTTAGGTCTGGCAGTCGCTGCCACGAACAGTGCAGACATTGTATCTCAAAGTATAGTCTGTATCAAAGAAATGTTCAATTAAATACAAACACTTAAAATATTAATAGTTATTTTCAGTGGCAGTGTATTTATTCCCAATCCAATTAATACAAAAATACCCATTATACGAATCCAGCATGAAGTCAACTACCGTTTGAGGAATGGCTTTTGAATTATACACCAATTTGTTTTGGTTGATACCATGAACAAAACACAAAGAAAGCATGCAGAGCTGGGTTTAGCACGTGACATGACCTCTGTCCATGACGTAATTATCACTGGTTACTACTACAACTAGAGTATTCAATGTGTCTTTGCCGACCGCGGTCCCCTTTGATGTCGGTGGCTTTTGATGTCGCTTAAATTGCTACTGTTATAAAAATCATTGTATCAACTGTATACATATGATTTTAGTTCATCAACATAAGATCAAAGAAAGATTATCTGTTTTAATTTGGTTTCTACAAAGCTTCAATGATGTTCCTGCTTGTTGTCTCAAATGCAAAGAAATGGCTACTTTCAGTGATAAACATCCAAATTTTCTCTTGACAGGGCGCCGGGTATGTGCTTCCCAAATACGGCCACATTCCCCCCAACCCCTAGCGGAAACCCTGCAATATTAGACTAGTAGTGAGCTACAAAACAAATTTGTATGTAAAACTTCGCGAACCAGCAGGAATAACGTCTGGTTGAGTTAAAACTTTCTCAATGTTTGAACGTTGCACAGAGAAAACAGCTGCCGGTTTATACATGTTGTCACTACCACGACATGGCTCAAAGAACTGAACCATTAACCTCTTCGCTGCTATGACGTCCGTAACTATTACGGACGTAAAAGTGCACGCCGTGTGCTATACATGTAAGATCCGTAGGTACTACGGACCTACTTCAGCACACTAGAAGTAGGCCATTACACATAACTGGAACTCAGAGATTAGTGCATCGGAATAAATGTATCTCTACGTTTCAAAAAGTGTATGATGTCCCACGATTGTGAACGATAATAGCTTTCAGCTGAGTCAGTTGTATGGTTCTTGTGACATTCCCGCTATATTTTTCCATTGGAAAATGCCAATAACGTCAACAGCCCAGCACACGACGTCATAACGTCATTTAGCAGCGAAGAGGTTAAGGGGTTTTCTCTTGTTACACATGCAGGCAGAGAATGGTCCTCCGTGCGAATAAGAACATATGAACCAGTTTTCAAATCAAGACCGGATTCCACCACTGGCTCGTTCGGTATCAGCTCACTAGTAGTAGGAGAATCAGTAGTAGCATCATCACAAGCGTCAGAATCCAAAATGTCTGGGGACTCATCATGGAGACTACTTTGTGTTTCAACAGTTGAATCTTTGAGGCACTCAAGTCCACGTGGATCATTTTGTAGAACAGAGTCTTTTCTTAATGCTCTTCCTCGCCTTTAAGTATGTATCTTTGAACTGACACATGTAGGGCATGAATAGACGTGAAGTTTCATGTCCATATAATACTTTGCCCAAATCATTAAGAAATGAAGCATCCATAGTGATGCTGTTGTCACCGATTTCATCACTGCTGGTTTGTGGCAACGGCATTTCGATTGAATCACTTGTACTAGTACTGGTAGCAATCTGAGTAGAGTTTTCACTACTGGTAGTTGGAACCGTTTCATCTTCGTCCGAAGATACACTTTCGTCGCGAATAGGAATTTCCTCACCGTCGCAGTCTAACAGTTCAAGACCTTCATCAGCTGGTATATCATCATGTGCCTCCTGTCGTTTAATGACAACACCTTCCGGTGGTGTTATTGTCAATTGTTGCCAGCAATTCCTTTAGATTTGCGGGAGGTGTAGACGTCATCAAGTCATCTCGGAACTTACGAATGTCCTTGCCAACCAAAGCAAACAGCTTGTCGGAAACTTTGTAATCGTCTGAGCCATTAAACGCATTTAGGAGGAAATGTGCCTTCAGTGCTGAAACCGTATCGATATCCAATTCGCCCCAGCTTCCTGACAGCATCGACATCATATCATCCCTGGTAGGAGCCGGTATTTTACTGGGATTTTCTTGGAGTTGGTCGATCATCAGCTTGCTTTCCCGCTCCCTATATGATGCCTTGAGGTGGTGGTGGTGGACATGTGTGTCATTGATCTGCATGTCGCCAGTGATCCCACCTCCCATCACGACAAGAACGTATCCTCGTTTTAAGAGCGCATTCTTAACTTCGTCGGTGCAGTGTACGGAGTAATCGTCCAATATATACAGACCATAATCCTTCTGGGTGAACATGTTGTACCGCTGTTTCAGGTTTCCGATGGTTTCAAGCATGGTGGGAATTCTGTAGGATCCTTTATCGGCCCAATGAACTTTTAAATTGCTTGGATTGTCCAGCTTGACTCGAGTGCCCTTCCCCTTGAAAACAAACTCCGGTACATGATACATTATTGTTTGTGAAATTGTCATGGGCTCTCCTTGCTACCTGAATAGCCTTAAGATATCTCTCATCATTCGATTTAACATCTTTTAGTGATGGAAATGTTTCCCTTACAGCCCTTGAAAGATAGCCCTCCTGGGGTGGGGCCTTAACAAACTTCTTCCTTTTGGGGTCCCATCTCTTTGACTTATCTGCAAGGCCAGTTTCATATTCAGTTATATATTTTTCTGCCAATACAGCAAGCGTTTGTTTCTGTTGTAATGTGTATTTGCCATGTTTATCGGCGAAAGAATCAGGCATTTTTATTTTGAAAAACCAAACACAACAAACTTTTATTCAATAGGGTGAGAGCGGTTTGGAGTACGTTATTAATTTTCGTAATCAAATCGCCTATTTGCGCCAAATAAACTTGAGTTGGTCAAACTTGAATCGGTGTATTCAACCATGTAATGTACCCAAACGTACTTGAAAAAACCCTCTCGCCCTATAGCATAAAATGCTAACGAAATTCGTCGAATTGAAGTGTCCTTGAAGTCTGTTGATAAACGATACAGATTTCCCAATCGTGGGTCAGGGGCTACCAACGGGTGACTGTTAGTATTTATATGCACTGTGCGTCGCTAATAAATGCGGTTTGACTACTCATTTTCGCCATTTTCAGCGCGTAATTATGTTTTAGATGGAAGAAATTGAATTTGTTTTCGATAACAAATTTACAGCGTGTACGGCCTACGGGTCATTGAGTATGCTCAATTTTTGTAAACAAACTTTTGTCAATAGCCGTTTTGGTCAAACTAAACCTTCTTCGACCGGGACAGCAGATCCGAATAGTAGCTAAGATGTATTTAGATAGAATTATCAAAAGAATATGACCGATCAGGGTACATTTTAACAGAATAGAGTGGAGAAATCTTGGTGATAATTCCAGAAAATAAAGATGTAGGAGAATCACAATTAAACCTCCCACAATGCACTTCACTAAACCAGGGGTTCTAAATGGGTAACACATTATTTTCAGTCTATCAGATTATTTATATTTTCAACAACAAGTGACTTTAAGTTTAGAATTTCAGCCTGTCCTGACTCTATCGATACGATTTAACACATTTTCAAAAACGTATTATACACCGGTGGCGTTAACTTTACAATTTAAGCATCTACGTGATTCTATCGGTACGATTGCGTAAGGTACAAACAAGAATACATCAGGGGCTCCCAATGGGTTATATATTATTTTCAGTCTATCAAATTATTTATATTTTCAACAACATATTATTACACCGGTGACTTTAAGTTTAAAATTTCAGCCTGTCCTGACTCTATCGATACGATTTATCATATTTTCATAAACATATTATACACCGGTGGCGTTAACGTTACAATTTCGGCATCTACGTGATTCTATCGGTACGATTGAGTAAGGTACACAAAATCTCCAAGAATACCATTCGCCCTGTACACCACACAATATCAAACTCACAGAAGCTAGAAACACCACAGGTGGCGTAACTATAAGCTTGTGTTCGTTTTCTATGCCGAACACTAAACGCGTTTTACAAAATATCGAATAAAACACTTATTATTGGCCCAAACTCCACCAAACTTCGTATATTAATAGTGTGACCATGAATACATATGCCTATGAACTTTATTTGTGAAATTTCCCATTATTTGGACTTGTGTTCGGTTATGTTCGGTTATGTTCGGTTATGTTCGGTTGTGTTCGGTTGTGTTCGGCTTTTATGAGCTCCCATTTCAACTGGGAAAAAATTTTAACAACCCCAAGATGCTGCTGAATCCAAAAACCTTCTCTGCAACAAAGTAAATATGTAATTTCATCAAGAAGCCCTAGATATACGAATAGAGCTATAGCTCATACTAGTACAGTAAATATTAACAAGAGGTTGGTAGTGAGTTAATTAACCAACACATTATAATTGTTTCATCAAGAAGCCCAAGATATACGTAACTCAAACATAATCTACACTAAATTAACGAATAGAGCTAGCCTATAGCTCATACTGGTAGGCTAGCCTACAGTAAATATTAACAAGAGGTTGGTATACTAGGGTGGGTTAACCAACACATTAAAATTATATATGTATTACTGTAGTCTATACTATAGGCAGTAATAATATATTACTGATTAGATCTATATGTAAGATGATATTTATTTATGTATTTTATTTTCAGCCCGTCAGTGGGCTATACTAGGGTGGGTTAACCAACACATTAAAATTATATATGTATTACTGTAGTCTATTTTTCGGTGCAGGGGCCATTTGATGCTGGGCTGCTCTCATTCACTGTCACATATATGTACACTCAGTACACTGTACAGTCACAACAGTGATCTAGTTGAGTAAATCCACCACCAATTATGCCACAATTTGTCCATGATACTGATTTTCATCCATCATTGCACGCAAATCATTATTAAAAGCCGGAACAAACATAATAAATAAAATGTCTAGTGCCTAGACTGAAATAAGCTACCCAGAAATCGGCAGAACTCCAAAATTTGCACTAAGTTGCCAGTAGGCAAAAAAATAAACACAGACTGCAGAGACAATGAAATTATGAAGGCAACACATTAAATTGATTAATGGCGACATATGCTCGATTTAGCAGCCCATAAACACTTTTATATATTGCATATATCCGTGGTGAGGTTTGCATTGCATTCGCAATACAAATTATAAATTTCCTCCATTAAAATTGCCATTTTAGTTACGTTTTCTATCGTAAACGATGAATTTTCTATATTCATGGAAGCTGCCGCAAAAATAGAATTCTTCGGCCGCTAAGATCCCCCGATGATTCCCGAACATCACTCGGTGCTAAGATCCCCCGAAGATTCCCGAACATCACTACCGAACCTGCGAGGG
Source organism: Siphonodentalium dalli (assembly GCA_032622095.1). Taxonomy (NCBI): domain Eukaryota; kingdom Metazoa; phylum Mollusca; class Scaphopoda; order Gadilida; family Siphonodentaliidae; genus Siphonodentalium; species Siphonodentalium dalli. Next base: position 141,555,580 of record CP136063.1, on the reverse strand, counting down.
AGATTCTTGGCACAAACACACTGTGATCCACTGTGCATGTAACACGTTATAACACGTTATCTTATTGTATCTACCATTCGTGTGACAGAATCCACCATACCGATTTCATTTTAAAAGTGTTTTTAAAGCCAAAATCGTTGGATTTGTGTCCGACGATTAGTTTTCTTGAGTAAATTGTCCCAACCTGCAAGTTTATTTGTGTCACACGATTAACTCGATTTGCTAAATTCTCCTAACCTGCAATGGCACGCGCATAATTATGTCTAACGAAATTTAAATTCAATGGACAAAATCTCCCACACCTGTGTTTTTTATATAACTAAATACTCAACATATATATATATATATATTAGGTACTTTCTGATATGTTTTACCATATTATCTACTATGGCAGGCAATCAAATAATGATACAAACTAGGAAATATTTTGTTATAGTGCGCATGAATATACGTTAGGAATGTTTGCACGCGATTCCATGTGACGTCACAGTTCATTCATAAATGTTGTTTTGAAGCGCTCACATTGCGAATTTCAATTTCAGTCACTATCACTACCAGTCTCTATTACTGCAATTCGTCTCCGTTTTCTCTATGTTGGTTGATCGGATTGAGGATTATAGTTATTAATGTATTGTACTGTGCAATCTCATTTGATGTGAAACACGTGTCGAGGAAATGTTAAAACAATTTCAAAACTGCAGCGGCAATTTTTGTTGTTGTGTATTTCCGAAACATAATAGTCTTGAAAACATCTCACAAAAAAGAACAAACTGGAAAAAATGTGATTTAGTCTTCTACAGACAGCATATAGACAAAACCAATCACCTAACACAGACCACTATACACAATAATCTGGAAGAATCCATTGTGAAGTTTGGCCAAATGATAATAAGCGCAGCAGAGAAAGCCACACCTGCCAAAAGGCATAAAAAAAGCTCCAATGGTAAAAAGCAATGGAACCCCAGTATAGCCAGTGCGATACAAGAAAGTAAAAAGGCCCATTATCAATGGAAAACGGCAGGTAGGCCAGTTGACACAAATAATCCACTTAAAATGGCAAAAATGGCCACTAAAAAGAAATTAAGATGCACACAAAGGCAACAAATGGCTGCAGAGAGAACCCAACTATATGATGAAATCTCTCAAGCCAATGCATCTAATGATCAAGTACTATTCTATAAACTTATAAACAAACAAAGGCTCACCAAGAGTGTAGTCACTGAGTATATTGAAATAGATGGACACCAATATGGTGCCGAACAGATGATGGATGGGTGGTTTAAACACTTCAAAAAACTGTCAGAACCAAAAACTGCCGATAGATTTGATGATACATTCCACAAACAAGTCTCGGCTGATATTGAAGCTATTGAACAAATATGTCGTGCTAATACACCATCTTTAGAACCAGTCACACTGCATGAAATTAAAACAATTGTCAATAAGCTCAAACTAAATAAAGCAGCTGACTATGCTGGAATTACGGCTGAACACCTCAAATATAGCATAGAAGAAACTGCCCCAATAATCATGAACATCATAAACACTATATATGAAAAACGAGAAGTGCCAAAAGAAATAAAAATCGGCATATTAACACCTGTACCAAAAAAGGACAAAGACCCAACAAAACCAGGGAATTACAGGGGCATAACTATCAGCTCCATAATATGTAAAATCCTAGAAGCAACCCTGCAAGACAAACTAGACAACATACTATTACCATCACAAAATAAAATGCAACGTGGCTTCACTCAAGGCACATCACCCCTAGTTGCTGGGCTTATGATAACTGAAGCATACAATGAAATCAAAGACTTAAATGAGACATTAATATTAGAAACCCTGGATGCTGAAAAAGCATTTGACGTTGTATGGCATAAAAGCCTACTGAGAAAACTTTTCATTGATGGGATCCACAGCGACCTATGGCTACTTGTAAATTCATTACATCATGAGGCGAATACAAAGGTAAAATGGGGTGGATCATACTCCTCAGATATACTACTTCACCAAGGAATAAGACAAGGGGCTAAATTATCAGCAATGCTCTATAAAAGATTTAACAACGACATGCTAAATCAGCTAAGTAATAATGCAGCTGGGTTTAAAATTGGCACAATTGATATAACAGCCCCCACATGTGCAGATGATGTAGCCATCTTAGCAAAAACAACATCTGATTTACAAACTCTCACAATTATTGTATACAACAACTCATGTAAAGATCGATTCGCAATGAACGCAACTAAATGCGAAATTGTCCAAATGAAAACATCTACACAAAAAATGAATGGTGAAATAAAAACTGTCCTAGGTGGAACTCCTGTTAATATCGTAGGCTCCACCAAACACCTAGGTGTAGAGCGTAATCCAACAAATACCCCAGATATCCCAAAACGAATAACAATGGGCAGACGAACCCTATACTCCTTGATGGGTACAGGGCTACATGGAACAAACGGTATATCACCAGTAATAGCATACCAAATGTGGAACACTTTTGTCATTCCTAGAATGCTGCATGGTATAGAAATCCTACATATGAAAAAAAAAGACATAGATGAACTCGAACGTTTCCAACGAAAAACCATGAGACAACTGCAGAGTTTATCAACAAGCACAGCAAATGCTGCTACAAATGCACTTATTGGAGCTATTCCCATCCAAGGCACTATAGATCTCAAAATTACAACATTCTATATTAATATAGCCAAAACACACAACTCTGCAGAGCGAGATCTTGCAATAAGGCAACTTATCATGAAAAATGACAACAGCCATAGCTGGTTTATACATGTCAGAGACATACTTTCCAAATATACCCTTCCTGACCCACTGCATATCATAAACACCATCCACAGTAAGGAAGATTCCAACAAATGGAAAACAATATGTAAAAAAGCTATATACCAATATTGGCATGATATTAATGACAGAGAGTTCTCCAGTAAAACAACATTGGCAATGATCAAACTGCAAAAAAATTCCAGCAGCAAATGTCATCTTGTATGGGATTCATCAAAATACTCGCCCGCTGTCACAAAAAAGGCTATTATAAAAACATGGTTGATGACAGACACTTATTTACTACAAATAAATAGAAAAAGATTCAGACAAAACCTGACCTCTGCCATATGTCCACTATGCAAACTAGCTGATGAGGACAGAATACACTTCATTTCACAATGTACGAACACTAGTAACCAACGACATCGTTACATACAAAAACTCAAATTATGTCTCTCAAAAACTACCACTGACAAATACATTATTGATCAACCAGAACTCTTAACTCAATTAACCTTAGACTGCACAAAACTAGAAACCTGGAACCTCATCGATATAGAAAAAGAACAAATTGAAAAACTGGCAAGAAATTTCTTATACTCAATCCATGTGCATAGAGTAAACACTTTGAAAACAGAAGCAGACAAGCACATATAAAATGACAAACTAGCCGAGCTGTACAGGCAAAACAACTACTTGTAAATATTCTTGTCAACACGACAATTTTAACTATACCAATCTTAAAAACAAAACAAAAATATACATGTACATATGTATGATATGTACATATGAAAGTTCAACTTAAAAGTATTTAAGTGCAACTTACGCACACACAAATCTTTTAACTCACTAGTACCACAATTTTACCAACTATTTTATCATTACTGTAGTTTTACCTGGTCTTATTTGACTTATTTTTACTTCCATTATTTTTATACCCATTATAATGGGGTGCTCCTCACTTAAAGGAGGGAAATCCACAACAAGCAAGCATGTGACCCATACCCGGAAGAGATTGCACGTCGGCAGACATTTTTGTTCAACAGCGAAACTTCTCTCGTCGTTTTTCATCAAATGTAAGTAAACTGAATAATGTTTTCAAATACCTTTGGTGCAGTCATCGACTAATGATATAATATGACCGCGCGGATTGGTTCTTAGGTTCCCAATACGATTTAATTTCATTTACCAGCCGCTTGAATCGGCGCACATGGATTTCTGCGTTTTCGACGTATTAGCCCCCACGACCTATTCAGCGATGGGAATGGCAAACTTTTAACCTGAAGACCCAGACTTCCCTTGTCCCATGTCTTCCTGAGTCAATTCCGCACCCAAGGTTAGCGTGGTTCCATATCTTCATGATTTTACATATGATTTTTTTCATTCTGAACTTTTCACTTTTTATTCCATCACCCAGGCCCCATTTGGCAATGGTCATTGGACACTTTCAAGCCGAAAATATACATGACACTGATTTAGTGCCTTCCTTTGTGAATTCCCCACCCAACGGTGTGCCACTTTACACAACTTGACTATTCTACGTTAATTTTTTTTCGTTCTGAATGAGGCACTTTTCTTGGTCTCCCTAAATCCAATTTTGCGATGCCAATTTGAGACTTTCTGGTAAAAATATCAATAACGCTGATTTTATGCCTTCGTGTGTGACTTCCCCAGCCAGCGGTATGCCTCTTTCCACAATTTTGTGATTGTACGTTACATTTTTATGTTTACCCATACCATAGTGTGATGAACTGAAATATCTAATTCATGTTTTTCTCTTATTTCCAGTATCTCTACACAACTAGTTTAGTGATGTAATAAAAGTGTTATATTCGAACTTCGACTCTACTCATTTCACAACAGTTTACATCACTAAACTATCTTCATGGAGCGCTTCCTAAAGCCGGAGAAATTCAACTCAGATCCGAACAGTCCCACAGCCACCAAAGAATGGACACACTGGAAAAAAACATTAAAGTCGACGTCGCGAAAATTCTCAATATATGTTCATTTATTCATATTTGTATCAAGTTATGCATACTTATTTAAGAAAACAATCCCCCGCTGTCTGAAAGATACGAGTGTTTACGACTGTGTGTGTCTGGGTGATAGCCTGATGCCTCACCTCATTGTCTATTTTGACGGAAACAGTTATTTGCGAGAAAGCGTGTGACGTACTTAAGGACCTTGGGTATTTCCCACAATGGCTGACACTGACAGAAACATTTTTTGCGATCTGATTGTTCCTCGTCTGATTCGTCAGAAGACACTTTAAATTTGACAACTGGAGCGTATATGCACGGGCCGGAATTACCACAAAATTACCATGGTGTGAGACCACCAAACGATCCAGACCTTGGATGGCGAAGAGATGAAAATCGCGTACGAAAATGGTGAGTCACTGAGCGTCTCTTATTAAAAATATCGCGGTCACTGGCAAAACATGTGAAAATAAAATTGATGTAAATACTAGCTAAAACCCCGTTTATACGAGCGGACATGTGTAATAATCATTACGCATACTCAATACATCGAAATATGAAATATAATTCAAGGAAAAGTTGTGTGTCTGCCGAAATGTTAGTCTAAAATATACCAGTAGTATTTTTTTGTACTAAAAATGTCAATTTTTTGATGTATTGAAATTCTGGACTCGACCACTGCCAGTCCATGGCTGCTCACGGATTGACATTGGATTCAGCTATTAGTATCAGTACTATGACAATCAGAGACAGTGTTTGCACTGGCTAAAATAATACTTTGCCAAAAATTAGCTAACTCTTGATTTGTGACATTGTCCAAGAAAAAAAAAGTGTCTTGAAAGTTGAATATTCAACATGTTAATTGTTATCTCGACACATCTTGAGATCCTGACATGCGCATCTCAAGCTCTGAACATATTACTAGTATCTCGCGATATTATCTTGAGATCTCTGCATATTTTCTTGAGATCTTGCCGTATGATCTCGAGAAAATATGTTAATATCTCAAGATTCTTTTCTCGAAATCTCAAGAGAGTCGAGATAATATCTTGGTGTGGATATTTTCTATAACAGTATATGGTACATTGTATATCATTTTGAAGACAGATTCATTGTGGTCCAAGTGAGATGATTATATTCATGGGTTCACATGACTGTCGGGGTACTATACATGTACATGTAGTATGTCTTTTGAATGAAAATCTGTTACGGTACTGGTATAGAAGAGCAACAGGAGGCATCTCGGATTCTCGGTCCAAAACAGCATCAACCCAACCAATTTCCCAAGCTGTTGTGGACTGAGAAAACTTGGTCTATACATGCCAATGTATGCTATTTCTGAATATATAGTCATGAAACGGAAAGAAATTAACTTTCCAAGAAAAAGTTGTTTGAGTCAGTATTTGGGGCAGGAGAAAGATGCCCGGGCTTATTATCGCCCCCACTCCCCAACCGAGCAGCTACTTATGACAAAAATGAATTTATTATTTTATAAGTTGCTTATTTTGCTTCATACACTCATGAAAAGGCGAGAGATACTCAAGCCTCGGTATTCCCCCCTCCCACCCCAAACCCTGACTCAATGAAATTTTTCTCGATTAATTTTAATTTCTCGCCATTTCATGACTATATCAAGCGATATACCGGTAAATGTAAGTGATAAATAATAAGATATTTTTGTCTCATATGCAGCTGCTGGTTTCTTTTTTTGGGGGGGGGGGGGGAGGGATATTCAGGCCTGTGTAATTTCTCCCAACCAAAATCCTGACTCAATCAAAATTTTAATGGATATATAGCATTATAGGACAATATAAGCAATAAAATAATTAGTTTATTTTTGTCATATACTCTTATGTAGATGCTGGGTGTGGGGGATATTTAGACCTGGGTATCTAATTCCCCCCTCTCCACCCAAACCCTGACTCAAACAACTTGTAACATGTTAATTTATCGCCATTTAATGACTATAACATAAAAATAAATAAGCAATAAATTAATACGTGTACATTTATATTTTGTCGTATGTTGAATTCTCGGTGGGTGTGAGCATTTGACAGACTGAAAATAGTAAAAAGGGGGGATGCACTGGGAGAGATATCATGTACACCAGGTAAACAAACTACTATAGTATAAGCTGTGAATCTTTAAAACAGGATATTAACAAAACTGGATAATGAAATAGATACCTGGTAAACAATTCAGCAGGTATAACTTCTGATAACAAATTTGTGCGGAACTTATCCAAGATGCATGTATCCATGCATCAACAAAATTGAGGAATTGAATGTTAACTCTGAGTTGTTCCATAATAAATGTATTTCCCTTGTCATTTCAGGTGTTCATGCACCTATGTATGTGATGGAGACTACAATGTACCTGTGAGTGCAGATGTTGCCATGAGATTGAAAAAGTTGAGACCAAGCTAAAGGAAGTGACATAAGCGATTTCATAGGAAGAAGGACACTTCAAGTGTATCACAGAGACTGTCCCCTTCAGGAGTGTGTGCCTGGACCCATGGCTACTTGAAGTTGCATGGTTAGGATACCAGCAACAGTATAGTCATCCGTTTAATGGACCTCTGCACAACAAATACAGGCATATCGCATAGACAGTTTATTCGGTGGTGCTATGGCTACCATGGTTTGCATAACTGCAGACCTCTTCCATCGTGTGTTGTGAATGGCATCAGTAATTTCAGTATGCTTTCCCAAATGATGGTGGAAATTACAGGGGCTTTCGTTTGCCCGAGCTGGAGAAATGCATGAATAAATGAATGAAATCTTAATAGTTTGTTACAATGTATCTCCCTAATCTTCATCTCCCATATATGACTGAAAATAATTTCATTCATTTGATAACGTTTGACTCTGGAATGGCCAAATTGTTTGATATGTAACTTTGTTTTTATTTAAAAAAAATTTATTTTCAAGTGACAAATTTCCCCCCACTTTTCATAGTTTGATCCTGAAATTGCCAGAAAAATGTTTTTTTTTATAATTCCCTTTTTTTTTTTATTAAAATATATTTTTTTCCAAGCGACATATTTTTTTAATCACACAATTGATTATTTGATCCTGAAATGGCGAGAAAAATGACTTGAGATTTAAATTTGTTTTTATTTAATTTCATTCTTTCAAATGTCCAGGTCTGGATAGCGACCCACAACCCAGCACCTACATGACAAAAAATTGTCTCATGGTTTCATTGCTTATTTTGCTTTATAAAGTCATGAAACGAAGATTCCAGAACATGATGTATGGAACTAATCTGCATAAAATGATAAAATAATGATTTTGGTTCACTATTTTTAAAGCAAACGTTTTTTATGGTCGTTATTGTTGTCACATTTTTGTATATTATAATAAAAAAGAATGAGTCAGAGGAAAATTGGAAGAAAAAAAAACTTGAACCCCATACAATGCTGAGGATGCGGCCCATTTTGGGAGGGGCTGGTGTGTTTACCCTGAACATAGATATTATATTATTCAGCGTAATAACACTCCAGTATTTACTTTTTCAACTCAACGAATGGAAGAAGCCATGGTATACTGTATAGATCTGTATTTCACTGTTTGATCATATTAAAATCATTTTCACAAAGATGATACATGCAGATACGTAGACAGCATAGCCACCCAAGAAGCCCTTCTGATAGTTCAGCCAGAAACGTAATTAGTACTCTTCTTGTGGGACTTGAAAGCAGAAATCTGCGAAAGCGGTCACGTATCCCATGCATTTCATATCAACAATAGGTTGAAAGTTAATAAATTTCGAAGTTCCCGTGGACCTACATGTAGATCATGCCAAGAATACCTACTCCAGCGGCACGGGAGTAGAGATTCATGGTATGATCTGCTGTGGTCCTATTCTGACAGTCACAGTGACACACGAACTTCGTCCAAATATCTACGAATTTACTCCGGAGTTTTTTGGCCACGCGAATAATTCATGTCGTATTATTCAATATTTTATTACACACATAAATACATTCCGAATTCACGATTTCCAACGAAAACGAAACATGTTTGTGAACTAAAACAAAACCACGCAGAAACCGATTTCGATAACACAATGTCAACAGAATGCCGCAAGGTGATTAATGACGTCACGGGTCAAAAATAAATTACACCAATCTGCAGTTCGCGTTTACTGCTGTGCGCATGCCAGGGGGGTTTCCTGGAATGCGAATCGATAGCGGCTAATCTTAGGACGATTAATTTCGTTCTCAGAACGACTCTGTTGGTCTAATAAGCGGGGAAATGGGTAAAATATGAACTTCGCGACGGCGACTTTAAGCAACTTTCTCGAATCATTGAGTGAAGCGGAGATAATACCAGACAATCTAAGAACGCTAATAAACTTTGTATCGCCTTCCGTGTATGAATACATTGCTGACTGCACCACTTATAATGCTGCCCTGGCAATTCTGGAAGCAACATATGTGCGTCCCAAGAACGAAATTCTCGCTAGACATTTGTTGGCTACACGACACCAACAAACTGGAGAAACACTCGACCAGTTTCTTCAGGAATTGCGACAGTTATCAAAGGCATGTAACTTTAAAGCTGTTACAGCCGATATCTACAAGTAATCCGACAGAGACTGCTCGAGAACAAACAATTAGACTTGACAACAATGTTCGATCAAGCACGATCCCTAGAGTCTGCTCAGAAGAGCAATGAACTTTATTCTCAACCAGTATCCATTGTGAACGCAGCTACTAGCAACAACTATCCCGATACTCAAACTAATTTGCCTGCAGTTACCGAAAGAACTGTAGCTGCCACCTATCGAAGTGGTAATCAACAGAAATGCTTCTTCTGTGGGAATAGCCCTCTTCATCAACGTAGATTGTGTCCTGCAAGAGACGTTACATGTAATAACTGCCGTAAACAAGGACATTTTTCTAAAGGCTGTCGATCTTCTGCGAATCCGAGAGGTACATCTGCACCGTCTAGTACCGCAAGAGGAACTTCTGCTTCGTGTACACCGGTCCTCGCAATGGTTTCCGCGGCATCTCCTCAAACTCTATCGAAGGCTGTGATCGATGTTATCGTTCAGGGACGAAAGTGCAAAGCGCTTATAGACACCGGCAGTTCAGAGAGCTTTGTGGACCGGAATACAGCAGAACGCATGAACATTCCGATAGAACCATCGAACGGACTCGTGTCCATGGCGTCAAGTTCCCTCACCAGTTCCGTGACTGGAAGATGCAAGGTGACATTAGACTACGAAAAACGCAAATACACCGATGTCTGCTTGTCTGTGTTAGATAGTTTGTGTTGTGATGTCATCCTCGGCCACGACTTTATGAACAGACATCAGAGTGTATCTATCTGCTTCGGAGGAGTTCGTGAACCGATCAACGTAAGAAACTCGAACACTGTTTGCGGGTTGACATCAGCAGCTGTTGAACCTCCTGTACTGTTTGGTAATCTTGCAAACGATTGCCATCCTATCGCCACAAAATCCCGCAGATTTAGTTCCGATGACAAAAAGTTCATACAGGAAGAAGTTAACCGTCAATTGTCTGAAGGAATCATAGAACCCAGCATCTCGCCATGGAGAGCCCAAGTGTTGATAACAACCAATGAGAGACATAAGAAACGACTTGTAATAGACTACTCGCAAACTATAAATAAATTTACAGAACTGGATGCGTATCCTTTTCCGAAGATTGACCAGCTTGTAAATGAAGTGGCTAATTATCGTATTTACAGTACACTGGACATGAAAAGTGCTTATCATCAGATACCTCTGCAAGACGAAGAAAGGAAGTATACCGCATTTGAGGCTAACGGACAGCTATATCAATTCCGCAGAGTTCCATTCGGAGTGACCAATGGTGTAGCGAGTTTCCAAAGAATCATGGACAAACTTGTTGAACAACACAAATTAAAGGGTGTGTTCGTTTACGTAGACGATATAACGGTCGCTGGCATGACTCAAGAAGAACATGACGAAAATCTGCGGAAATTCTTGGAAATGGCGAATCAGCACAATTTGACATTTAACAAGGAAAAATGTGTTTATTCTGTCGCAAAACTTAATCTCCTGGGATACTTGATCAGCCATCATTGTCTGAAACCTGATCCAGACCGCATGAAACCTCTCCGAGATCTACCAGTGCCGTACAGCATGAAGTCTCTGAAGCGGGCAACAGGCTTATTCGCATACTACAGCCAGTGGATCACCGGGTTCTCGGACAAACTGAAACCCCTAACAACAGCAACGCAGTTCCCACTGGACAAAGAGGCGGTATCCGCCTTCGACACTCTCAAAGAGGAAATAGAACACGCTAGCGTCAAATCAATCGATGAATCGACCCCCTTGGTTATCGAAACAGATGCATCGGACATCGCTGTGGCTGGCAGTCTCAATCAAGGAGGCCGACCTGTGGCATTCTTCTCGCGCACATTAAATTCGAGCGAAATGAACCATTCAGCTGTAGAGAAAGAGGCTTGCGCCATCATAGAATCGGTGAGAAAATGGCGATATCTACTCAACGGAAAACATTTCACTCTAATCACTGATCAAGAGGCAGTATCCTTCATGTTCGGTTCGAAAAACAGGGGGAAAATCAAGAATGATAAAATCATGCGATGGAGGTCCGAGCTGAGCTGCTATAGTTATGACATCAAATATCGTCCAGGAAAAGACAACTCCACTGCTGACTGCTTGTCGAGGGCAAGTTGTTCTGCAACGAATCGAGATATCCTTCTCGAGCTTCATAACTCTTTGTGTCACCCAGGCATTACACGGTTGATGCATTTTGTCAGGTCGAAAAACCTGCCTTATTCCGTTGAAGATGTCAAGAGGGTGACCAAGCAGTGTGCTGTTTGTGCTAGGGTAAAACCAAATTTCTGTGACCCAGCCAATCCTCCACTCATCAAAGCAACTCAACCCTTCGAGAGGCTAAGCATGGACTTTAAGGGACCGCTACCCTCAAATTCCAGAAACCGTTATTTACTGACTGTAGTCGATGAGTTCTCGAGGTTTCCGTTTGCATTTCCATGTTCGGATATGACGTCCGGAACTGTAGTTACGTGTTTGACCCAACTCTTCTCACTGTTCGGAATGCCGTCATACGTGCACTCGGATCGTGGACAATCCTTCATGAGCGCTGAAGTAAAGTCTTTTCTCCAAACACATAACATTGCGTCCAGTCGATCAACTCCATATAACCCCCAATGCAACGGACAATGTGAACGCTACAATGGCATTATCTGGAAAGCCGTTACTCTTGCGTTACAAACCAAAGGGTTGAAGGACTCTCAATGGGAACTAGTTCTACATGATGCTTTGCACTCGATTCGAAGTTTACTCTGTACCGCTACAAACTGCACACCCCATGAATGCTTCCTGGGATTTGCACGTAGATCTTCAACTGGCTGATCGATCCCTACTTGGCTTATGATACCTGGTACCGTGTTACTGAAACGACATGTTCGAACCAGCAAGTATGATCCGATCGTTGACGAAGTGGAGCTATTAGAGGCGAATCCTTCTTACGCTCACATCCGTATGCCTGATGGACGTGAATCCACTGTTTCCTTGAGAGATCTGGCTCCAAGCCCAAGTAACACTGATGGAACCGTCAGTGTCGAAGATTCTGCTAGGGATATTGCTCAAAGTTCAAGTAACGTTGATGAAACCGGTGTTGATGATTCCGCTGATGATTCTAGTTGGGTTAGGCGCTCTAGCCGACATACTAAGCAACCAGATCGTTTGGGGTATTCTGAGTGAGAGATTATTCCCCGGCCTGAGAACAGTTAACGATTTAGCAGGCAGCTAGCGATTTAAGTTCTGTGACTGTTTGTGGACTGACACTTATCTCTTTCTAGAAGGGGAGAATGTGATGAACTGAAATATCTAATTCATGTTTTTCTCTTATTTCCAGTATCTCTACACAACTAGTTTAGTGATGTAATAAAAGTGTTATATTCGAACTTCGACTCTACTCATTTCACCACACATAGTATGGTAAACATAGTGTCGTTGCCCGGATTGACCACTCGTCGTTAGTCCGTCCGTCCGTCCGTCTGTCTGTCTGTCTGTCTGTCTGTAGACACTTTACGCATGGTGCGATAACTGAAATATTTTCTATCTGATCGGAACCAAATTTTGTATATGAATTTCTCAGCACCAGATACAGATCGAGTTCGAATATGGGTTTGATCCGAGTTTTTTTTACGGAGTTATGGCCCTTTTTCAACTTAGAATTTATGCATGCTGCCATAACTCAAAAAGAAATTATCTGACCATAACCAAATTTGGTATGTGAGTTGCTCAACCCAAAATACATATCGAGTTCGAATATGGGTTTGATTCGATATTTTTTAATGGAGTTATGGCCCTTTGACATAGAATTCATGAATGCTTCGATAAATCAACAATTTTTCAACTGATAGGAACCAAATTTTGTATGTGAGTTTCTCAACTCAAAATACAGATTGAGTTCGAATATGGGTTTGATCCGGTACTTTTTACTGGAGTTATGGCCCTTTGATTATTTTATTCATCGCTAAAATATATCAAAGATACACAGGTGGCACTGTCTAGATAGTATCTAATAAATCAGGTTCAGGATGCTATGAAGTTGTCTCTCTCTTGTGTCTTCTCACACAGAGATATTATCCAGTTACAATACCATGAAGTTGTCTCTCTCTTGTGTCTTCTCACACAGAGTTAGTATCCAGTTACAATACCATGAAGTTGGTTATCTTGTATTGAGTTAATTAACTGCTAGGAGATGTGTTGGCTGTATCAGATATACTTTATACTCTATAAGTATCTCTGCCCATATCATAGGTGGAATGTTTATACTATTATCTTTTATATGCATGGTTATTTAAATTTCATCTTAAAGGCATAATCTGGTTTCATTGTTTAATAGCATTACCATTGGAATTTTGTTGGTTTCATGGGAAGACAACTTTGGTTTTCATAGTTTTAAAAACTTGAGAGCTCTGTATCAGTCTATGGGAACAAAATAATTGTTCATAACACTTTTAGTACTGTAGGTCTAGTTTGTTTTATCTATATATTATTGGAAAGCTTTTTCGACATTGATTTCAATTGATTACATATGTGAATTGAAAAATTAAAGGGGCACACCAGGTTTGATGTATTTTTCCTGTACTCTGCATGAGATAAAACTTTTTATGTGTACCTATACCATAGTATGGTACACATAGCGTCAATGTCCGGATTGACCACTCGTCTGGCCGTCCATCTATATCTGTCTGTCTGTCAGACACTTTAGGTATAATGCGATAACTCTAACATTTTCTATTTGATCGGAACCAAATTTTTTATATAGGGGTTTCTCATCCCAAAATACAGTTCGAGTTTGAATATGGGTTTGATCCGATTTATTTTAAAGGAGTTATGACCCTTCTTTTTTTTTAAATTTTAAATTTGGATTTTTCATATTTTTTTAGATTGAATTTCCTCGCTCAATTTAACATAAACAAATATTAAAACACTTTTATAATAATAAAAAAATTATTTAATTCAAAAATAAAAAATTGTCATTGACACTAATTTGTTTTAGTTGTATTCCATTAATAAGGTGTGATGTCCTGTATTGAAAATGTGAAGATTTTATTGCAATAGTTGCATGTAATATAATGATATCAATAAATTGACATGTGAACATCCAATATCCAGAGTATGAGAATACCTTTAATAGATGTCATTCCAAGCAAAATCTGTTATTAATTGAGTGATGACATATGTTACATAGCTCTAGGGGGGTGGTTGTATGAAGGTAAAGATGAACAACCTGCTGGCTGGATAATTGTTTATCCTATCTGTCAAATTTATTAATGGCTAAACAATTGGATCTCACAGTGAGAGGTCCTTGTGTGAATAGGGACAGAGTTATGAGATTTAAAACGACTCCTCCCCCACCCCAATTACTTTAACCCCTTCTTAAGACAAATTATTTGACCTTTTGATGTTAAGTTAGGTACTGATATATGTATTACTGTGATCATATCTTTGACCAATTATCAGTTATAGCTAATCGCTATCGCCAAGGTATGGGTTAAACATCTGCCGATCGTGATCGGCCTCTCGTTTTCATTCTAAATGGTAGTTTTCTCGGTGACACCTAGATCATGCCATGATTCTCTACTCTGGCCAACGCCGTAGCATTAGCCAAAGTACAGGTTCATGGCATGATCTAGGTAACACCGAATACAATTTTGCGATGCCAATTTGAGACTTTCTGGTAAAATTATCAAAAACGCTGATTTTACGCCTTCGTGTGTGACTTCCCCATCCAGCGGTGTGCCTCTTTCCACAATTTTGTGATTGTATGTTACATATTTTTCATTCTAAATGGTGCACCTTTCTCGGTAACACCTAGATCATGCCATGATTCTCTACTCATATATGCATGACAGTAGTATTAATGTGATTGCATCCAGTGAGCACGTTCTGGTATCCCTGCCCCACTCCTGCTTGGCATAATTATTTAATAGGAAGCGCCTGGTTGAATTTACAGTGGTATGATAGATCACTTCTATCCTCAAGCAACTTATGCCATTCAATGGCATTTTTTCTAATGTGAAGGGGTACTCTCAGGTGCTTAATAATAGTGACAGCACGATTATTAATTTGGAGAAAATTACCAACGATCACTAATATTTACATTGAGACATTATTAAAATCAGCCTAAATCCCTACCAATCACTATTATTAGGCCATCACGATTATTATGCACCTGAGAGTTTGGCTTGAGACCCCACCATAGTTCAATTCACACCAGGTTCTCAGCTTCCATTATTTTCCAATGTTTGAACGCATTGGCATGGCCCTGATAAATGGCTTATTGTGTGGATACCAGTAATATATTGAGAGTAATCACTTCATTGAACTGGTGACATGAAATAATTCATGAGAGGTAGGGATGTTATACAAACACAAATTAGACCCTGCCTCAATCGATTTTTTTTCATGGCACCAGTTCAATCAAGTGATTATTCTCTGTTTAATCATATTCCATTATAAACATCTTAATTTACGAGAAATCCTAATATCACTGCCATTATACCCATGACGTATAAATTTTATTGCGAATATAAATACATACATGTAACATGCTAGTTAAAGTGACATAATTCATAAGTGCAATTATAGTTTATAATCACTCGAGAAATCAAGGTAAATCACAGATACGAATGTAATAGTCATTTTAAAATTTAAAAGTATACCAGTACATGTACATGTAGTGTGCATAGTGTGCATATACATGGCTACATGTGTATGTTGTCTGGGTGAAATAAATCATCTCCCTGAATGAATGGCAATGCCAGAATTGTTAGCATCACTTACAATCTTACATTGAATACAGCAGCACAAATGCATGTTGGTATGTACATGTATTATTACCTTAAAGACATATTATGCACTTGTTCGAGTTCGTGAAGCTGATAAGTTGGTATTCAGGCGTTATGCCAACCTGGAGAATGTAGCATTCTACTAACATCGTCGAAAATTTCAAAGAAATCGACCATACCATTCAAGAGAAAACGTTGTCAAAACAACGCTCATTTGTAAATATTTACATCTGAATATGGGACGCAACAATTGTCAACAAACTAACACAAATGATTTCGCCATCCAGAGTCAGGGCATTAAATTAATATATCAGAATGACGATGCGTGTTGGTAATTTGGATTAATATTCTTAAAAAGAACAACTTTGAGCATAAATATTCTCCATTTCTATTGGATTACCCTACGGGAGTGTTTCACATCACTTTAATCCATTGCATGTACATTATTGTATTCGTTTGTTTCAATTAGGGCCCTGCGGACAAATTGATGTGATTCAGAATCTTTCATCTGATTTGATTCAATATCGCGTGTCCTGATTCAAATTGTATGGAATCATTGGCACCAGTTCCATTCCAATTACTTCCAACAGACTGCATTGCTTTCTCTCTCAGGATTATGAAACCAACAAAAGACCACACAAACAAATAACACTCACCCCTGATCACGAGTCCTGCTAGGCTGCTATGATGTTGGTCGGTCCTGCTGAATTGCTATGATGCTGGTAGGTCAAACTGATGCTGTCACACAAATATACAGGCTATTTTTTATAAAGTTGTCATTTTCACAGTGTTTGGTTAATCCGAGCGATTTGTGAAAAAGACAGCTCTGATGTTTGCAAATTTTATGTACCAACATTGAGTCCTTCACATTTGACTAAAAACAATTAATGCTTATCATTTATGATGAGAGCTTGGTGTAAAATGTTTACTATGGAGGTTTACGAGCATATTTTCACCTCTGCACAATACAAATAATTAATAACACCACACATATACATGTATGGCATTAGGACAACAGTAGCTCGAAAGACGAGTGTGACTCGCCACACAGTAACATTTCAACCAGGCTCTACTCATAATTCACTTTATAATATTGATTTTGATTTGAGAAAGGAAAACATGTCATTAAATTGTACACACATCTTTCAAAATATGTGAAGGCATTATGATCATGAGTCTAAATCAGTATTGACGCTCCAATGAGATAAACAAATTGTGGCAATAATAAGAAACAGGTCCACAGGTGATTTTAAATGAAAAAAGACCCAATCGCAAAATTGTGGAAAGAGGCACACTGTTGGATGGGGAAGTCACACACAAAAGGCATAAAATCAGTGCTATTGATATTTTCTACCAGAAAGTCTCAAATTGGCATTACAAAATTGTATTCGGTATTACCTAGATCATGCCATGAACCTGTACTTTGGCTAATGCTACGGCATTAGCCAGAGTAGAGAATCATGGCATGATCTAGGTGTCACCGAGAAAACTGTACCATTTAGAATGAAAAAAATGTAACGTACAATCACAAAATTGTGGAAAGAGGCACACCGCTGGCTGGGGAAGTCACACACGAAGGCATAAAATCAGCGTTACTGATATTTTTACCAGAAAGTCTCAAATTGGCATCGCAAAATTAGATTTAGGGAGACCAAGAAAAGTGCCTCATTCAGAACGAATTTTTTTTAACGTAGAATAGTCAAGTTGTGTAAAGTGGCACACCGTTGGGTGGGGAATTCACAAAGGAGGGCACTAAATCAGTGTCATGTATATTTTCGACTTGAAAGTGTCCAATGACCATTGCCAAATGGGGCCTGGGTGATGGAATAAAAAGTGAAAAGTTCAGAATGAAAAAAAATCATATGTAAAATCATGAAGATATGGAACCACGCTAACCTTGGGTGTGGAATTAACTCAGGAAGACATGGGACAAGGGAAGTCTGGGTCTTCAGGTTAAAAGTTTGTCATTCCCATCGCTGAATGGGTCGTGGGGGCTAATACGTCGAAAACGCAGAAAGCCATGTGCGCCGATTCAAGCGGCTGGTAAATCAAATTAAATCGTATTGGGAACCTAAGAACCAATCCGCGCGGTCATATTATATCATTAGTCGATGACTGCACCGAAGTTATTTGAAAACATTACTCAGTTTACTTACATTTGATGAAAAACGACGAGAGAAGTTTCGCTGTTGAACAAAAATGTCTGCCGACGTGCAATCTCTTCCGGGTATGGGTCACATGACCGGAGATCATGTGACCGGTCGAAATGGCGATTGTCCGAGGCCGTCCTTGATGAGAGTAGCGAGATTGGACGGATGTGGCGTCAAGAGTGGCGTCAGCGGCGATGATCAAAATTAAATTAATTATATAATGGTTATGTGCGTACATCAATTTGTAAAACTTCGGTCAGTTTTATATGTAGCATAAGTTGACACCGATTTCCTTTCGAAATCTTCGACAAATCTCTTCGCTTCCGTAATTGTTTTAACTACAATACGATTGCTCCCAATAACATCCATTGTCGTTGTTGGGACAAACAAACGACATACGAGATGACGTCACCTAGATACAGCCATAGATGAAGGAAGGATAGATACGTCACTCAACGTCATTTGATCGGCCAATCGGTAACGCACTCAGATTATGTCCGCCATTGCTAAAGGTAGTTCAACTCCGATTCTTCTAATCAAAACAGTGCTTTCTCATCGCAATAAAAAGAGGAAAATCTGGCGTCTATTGCAGCTGAATTAATTGTACACCAACTGTCATGAATTATCAGAATCTCACGTTTCAAAGGGTGTCCGTTGTGGAGTAAGAAAGGTGAGTTTTTATGCCGTTTGAGACCATTTTTGTAGTAAAACAACACGAAATTCTGTATTCTATTTTTGTCATTTTCACCTGGATTAAGTTATGTTATAACGACTTTCAAAATGAAATTAATTTAATACATCTCACCTGGTTGCATTTGGTAATTTGAATATTATGTATGTATGGGGTACCGATCCAAACTTGTTTTATAGAAGAAATATTTCAATGACAGCTGTCAGAATGATGTCAAGAATTTCCATGCAAGTTTGCCACTACCAGGTCACAGGTGTGATCAGGTGTACTACAGTAATAATTTAGAAATAAATAGTCAAATCAATTCACCAATTGGGCAGTTTACATGTCCTACTCCTAGATTATATTGTAGTTATTATACTATTCATAGTTTGAATTGTTTCATGTCCCCTTTATGTAATATATATAATTTTTTCATAACATATTTTTCATATAATGATATAGTCTTTTGATCATTAGATGATATAATCACATTCATAATGCATAATGTTGATAAATGACATTGAGACTGAGTGGGCATTAATTATAATTTATACACGTACTGGTCAGCTGTGTGGAAATATAATATCATCAGCCTTATTTATTAATATAACAATAACATGATTTTTGAGGGCGTTATGGTTTATTAACGGCCCGGCTGGAATGATTAACAGCCCAAGGGCCTATTAGCGGCCCGAGACGAAGTCGAGGGACGCTAATAGGCCCGAGGGCTGTTAATCATTCCAGAGGGCCGTTAATAAACCATAATGCCCGATGAAATCATGTTATTACTATTATTACCACAGTTTTGGACATTTGACCCATTTGAGGATTTAGTGGAATAATGAAGTAGATTAAGAGAGAAATATTTTTAAGAACATTTAAGTTTGATATCATTTGACTTGTCAGCTGACACGGACTGACGGAGTCTCGAAAATAGGACAGGGGAAAACCCAGCATTGGAGACGAGTAACAACCAATGAGAGGTTGACAGCTATATATAAAAGTATCAATGCATACTTACGCTTGATACAATAATTCAATCATATAGCGTGAATTCCAATCATAAAACCACTTTTGTGTCGAGGAAATCGGATACATCTTCCCATTATTTTCTTGAAATAAACACGCCATAATAATCGGAAGTTGAAGGGACGTAACTCTCGCGATAATAAACGAGATCTATAGTTTCCGGGCGGCGGGCCGATATTGAACTAGGCGTCTCATTATCGGCCCGCGGCCCGCTGTTTAGGTAACAATACGCTATTTGGAACGCCCCGAAAAACATTATCAATGGCCTAGAGAACGCCCTATAAAGTGGTAATAATATATTATAGCAATAGCTGAATAGCATTATTTTTGTATGATAATTTATTATTGCTATCATAAAGAGGTGTTAACAACTGAATATGTAAACATGGTTTGCCAATGTATGTACTGGTGAGTGGTGTAGTACTGCATATGGGAAATATCCCAATATAAGATATTTCATACCAGCACTAGTATGCCTAACCTGTAGATTATTTATAAATTAAAATTAAATGCTTCAAATTCTGTATCATTTCAGGAAGTGGACAGATATGTCAATAGCAACAACTTCATAACAGTGGTGGGTCAGAAAGTTACGTGTGCAACATACGTGAGGCGAAAAAAAAAACCAGAGAGCCAGAATGAGATGCAGAATGCAATGGGAGCGGGTCGATTCGGTCCAGGGCTCTTTCGGTCTTCGACTTTTCGGTCCAGGGCTCTTTCGGCCGGGCTCGTTCGGCCCCTATTCAATTCGGGTAATTAGGTAGTGTGGGTGTTAATTGGACGGCATGTTAATTGCCTTTGATTTGGGACCGGTCTTTTGATGACAATGGAGATTTATGTTTGTAATTAACGTTTTATTCGCAACAATAGTAATGGGTATACACACATAGTAATTAACACTGCAACAATTTCGAACAATAACGTGAATATATGATGAAAGATATGAACATTTATTGATTAAAAACAAGTTAAAACAGTAAATATATACATTAAATTTGTTTGTACTTTTGTAGTTCAATAAAAATATGGTGAAGAAGAAGATATTTCATTAAATTTGTACTTTTGTAGTTTTAATATTTTTATTATATATTAGTATATATGTTCTTTAAATGAATAATGATTCTTACCTTCGATGTGGTTATTTGTTCTGACTTGGTGGTCAAATATGCACCATTCGCTGATTGCGATGCAGCTATTTCTCATCCACTGGTTTCCAATGTACTCCACGAATTCCTTCAGTTGGTCGGTTCTGGCTCTTGTGGCTAAACGAGGAACGGATAACGAGGAACGAACGAAGAAATTGCCTATATATACCTCTCTTCTCGCAGAAATGCTGAAGCAATTGTGTCGGGGCATCTGCTGCACACAAAGTTGATTGAAGACAGCCCCTTCATGGCGTCAAAATAACTTTTCTGTGTAACGCCGGTGTTACACAATCTGTGCTGCCACTGGCCGCATCTGTCGCAGGAAAGGGCGTGTTGACGTGGTCGGACATTCTTTGTACATTGGACACATGGATAGTCGATGTCATTGCTGGTTGGTAATTGCATGAACAAGTCTCAACTCACCAACTGAGTGATTCTCAACTCAGATCAATCACCGTTTTATCTTGTCCAAACAAACATGCCAGACCCCGTTCTGAGTGTAAAAAGGTAGATACATGTACCAATCTATATAGTAACATATATCTACAACTTTATTATCATCTTTCTCACAGACAAATCACAGGTAAGAATATTAAATCAAATCATAAGATCAATGTATATAATATAAATTAGAGCAATGCTACCCTTTTATACACTTTAATCAAAATATTAAACGCTTTATTAGAATAATAAAATAACATACAAAAGAAAAATATATATAAACATCATACTGATAAAAACATTTTTAGGTGAGACTGTTCGGCCCAAACCATGGGCCGAACAAGCCCGGCCGAACAAGCCCGGCCGAAACAGCCCTGGACCGAATCGACCCCGACCCAATGCAATGATGTGTTCAAGATAAAGAAGGAATTTAACTATACTTGTGTGAAAATCCTGGATAAAAATCTAGCTGATGTTTCATTGACTGTCAAGGAAAGAGCCACAAATGATTATAATATTTCTAAGTTCATCATTAAATTAATAATAAATTACAAACATTGTTCATCTCTCTATCACATGCCACATGGTACTTAATTATCCACACTAAGGCAACACCCATGTCCATATGCACATTATGAATACCGGGGACTGTCCCCTCCAGTCTGAAAAAAAGTATCCTCTAGCTCCCAATAGCATTTCAAGATCCCATTCAGCTTCAGTAACTGTAATTCTCTAATGGACTATAAGTATGTTATCATACTAGTATATAAAAAAAATATATGGCCCGCAGAGGTCAGAGGTCGAGGAGTTCAGAATGATTGATAACCATGAGTGCGACGTCTATCCTATTTTTAGTCTATGGTATTGACTGGCCCGGCGACCCTTTGTGTATGTACACCGTTTACCACATCGGACTCGGATTACAATTTAAAGGTACTCAACCCGATAAAACTCCTCTCAATTACTATTTCAATGGCTTCGGGGGTCAAAAATATTTGATTCGAGTCGAGGAAGTCACCCATCAAAGCTCAGATTTGTTAGATATCGATTTTAGAAATCTATTATTTTTCATTATAGGGAATTCTTTCTGGCCCAGTACGTAGTCAATTATTACCACTTGATTATAGAGTTATCCATCCTTGTCTGTTTGAATAGAATTTTGGCGTAAAATCTCGAGCATGTTACCAAATTGACGGCAGTTATAAGTACTCATCTCGAGAACATAAGAATTTTCAAAAATCAATATCTAATAACTCTGAGCTTTGTTTGATGGGTTCCTCGACTCGAATCAAATATTTTTTACCCCCAAAGCCAAAGAAATAGTAATATAGGACCCTCTGATCGGATTGTTGTTGTTGGAATCTGTTGAGATGGGGACCCTCTTTACGGGTTGAGTACCTTTAAGTGTGTCCGGGGCTACACCGGATGTCATTTTATTGCCCGGAGTAATTGTTGGCAAATCCTGACCCGCGTAATAAATGGAGTGAGGTATAAGGTGTCGCGGCGGCAGCCATTTTTCTCCATTTCACGAAAGGAAGTTAGTTGCACTTTAGCTACTCGATTAATCTTACGGCGATGGTGAAACTTGTCTGATTTTTTTTGTTTGCAAAATGGTCGGATTATGACGCGATGTATGATGACAAGCATGCGTTACAATTTTACATGATCAATTCGACCAATAATACCGATAATGCGATATCCTAGAGTTGGCTAGACCTACTCACCTACTCAGGCTACTGAGTACTGTCAGTACTGACCTAGTCCTAGAGGCTAGACTAGAGTCTGTATCTGTACGTCCCAGTAACCAGTTTGGCTTTTATGGGACGGCGGAGAGAGCGCATTTATTTTTCTCCTACTCCTAGTGAGTGCCGCTTTGAATGTTTCTATATCTGCGGCGTTGACCGTGTCGTCGTCAAGCTTATTCCAGTCCAGAAATTCAGAATGGTGCGCGGGAATAAGGAATGCTTGAAGTTGAACTGGTCTGAGTTTGTTTGAATTGGTTGAAATGATTGTTTGTTGTTGGTCTCAGACTTTTGGTTGGTCTCCTGCGTGCAATCACAGAAGTTTATAATAAATATGTACACATATGTCATTATGTGACATAATTGTCATAAATAGAAAGTTTAGAAACGTAATACAAGACAAGGATTGAATCTAACTTTTAAGGGGTTAGTGATTTGACCTATAAATTGTTTGTTTGTTTGGCTGTTTCGTACCAATGTTGGTCGTTTCGTACCATCGAAAAAAAATATTCTGCTTAGCCTGTATCTATGTTTGCGTAGATCAGAGACATGGTAATATTTTTGGGGTACAGTGCATTGTGAATAATTATACATGAAGTGCAAGTGTGAAATAATTAATACCTTTTAATAATACAGCAATACATCAATACAGCAATACATGTTGACAATAAGAAGATCAGATTCAGAGTGATGGGTTTCCGACAGCCTGGTCATCTCGTGAGCTTCCGTCTATCTTCGGTCATCCTCGGTGGTTTCCGGATTTCCCCGTATCTTCGCTCCAATATCGCCGTTTGCCGAGACGTATCTATTTGTTAGATTTTACTCTACTCTCGAGTTCCGAATAATAGTACAGGTGGGAATAATAGTACAGGCGGGAAAATATTTTTAAAATTAAATAATAGTACAGGGCGGAATAATAGTACAGGCGGGAATTTTTTGGAATTTCCGCATACATGTGATGTCCCAAAGTCACAAATGAAAATAAAAAAATGTTCCACCCAGTACTATTATTCGTTCGAGTACTATTATTGGTATCAGTCTTTGAATTTACATTATAGGATACTAGTACACAACATATGTGACATAATGTGTATAAGGCCAAAACGAAGAAAACCTGTGTTTAGGGTAACCCGCCCGCCCCTACTCAAAACCTGCCGCCAAATTCCATTTTATCGTTTTTCAAAAATTTCCTCCGACTTCATTTTATTTTTTTGTAATTAGGAATTTGCGACTACGGAATTAGCTTAAACAAGTAAACCATTTCCTTGCAAATATCGTCAATTCACGAAAAACAGAAGTGCTGCCATTGTTGTTGTAGTATATTCGTATTCCCTCGTCATTGTTCGGCAAACCTCGCCGATTTCTCGAAAGTGGAAAGCAGAAAACACGCGATATGTATTAACTAGCAAATCGAAAGTAACCGGATATTTTGCCGATTGAATATGGCGGAAATACTTCCGTGTGCGGATAGATCCTGCGTTTTAGCTATTAAACTTCACAAATGCGTTCATATGAATCGGAATAGAAACATCATGGCGCCTGTCAACTATAGCACAGACATGTTGTCGTGCGTGAACCGGTACCACACGGATTCTGAACTGACAGAAAAGGACATAGTAATAAACTGTCAGATTAAAAATAATTCTGTTAGTCACGTTCGCGTTGCCGCATGTATGTGCCATTTTCAATGGAGGAACTCTTGTTAAATTCACCTTCTGAGTTGAATATTTCGCAAAATTTCTTAGTATTCGAGTCGGTGGATAAACAAAATATCATAAGTGTCTTGTGTGGGAAATTGAACAGTAATATGTCCACTCGTAGGATTTGGCCTGTAATATCCGAGCTTCAGCGTGAACATAAACCGTTTAATTTCCAACACTAGACACTTATCTATTATATATTTTGGAAGATCTGTGTGTGTGTGTGTTTGTGTGATTGCGATGAACTCGAAAACTGCCGGACGGATTGAGCCCAAACTTCCTATCTAAGGGTAAAATACCAGATGAAGTGGCATCGCATCGCTTCTGAGAACGTCAGAGTACCCATTCTCCACCCACAGTCACAAAAATTACCGCCATTGGCACAGTGGGGTTAATCGCGTTGATAGTTAAAGAGCGCTCGTATCCGCAGTGTCGTCGATAACGAGCGTATGTGTGTAATGTGATTATTACGTCTGGGCGTGTGCGTGTAAGACTATATCCAGACATGAGTGTGTTGTGTGACGTACTTAGGGTTTTCCGCCCGAGGTGATCTTCACCTTGAAACGGGTACCCACAAACGTACCTCTTTTAGGGACGGGTACCATCACGGGACGGCTACCATCATGTCTCTTGATTAAAAAAGCAGAATTAACTCAAATTAAATTAAACAATTAACGGATTTCGACGAAATTTTATACCTACGGATACTTTTATCGGGGGAGTGTTTTTCGACGGGTCTGACCTTGACCTTCAAAATGGTCAAAGCCCGGACGAAGTCGGGTCACTTTCTAGTTCTATATATAATATCATTTAATATCATGCTGTATACATGTCATTGAACTTCTGTAACACCATTAAACTGATTAAAGCTACCATGACATTGATTAGTGTGACAATGACTTGCCCAAGCTTTATACGAGTGACACTGGCAGACGATTAGAAGGCACGAATACTTAAATACTATCCCCCGTGAAAAATAAAATGAAGTACCGCCCGCCCCTGTTTTTTTCCTTCATGTTACCCTAAACTCAGGTATTCTTCCTTTTGGCCTAATATAGACATTATAAATTACCAATTTACCACAATAAAGTGCGTTCCGTGAAATCTTAAACGGAAAAACTGAATATTTATGTTTGCAACCATTTAATACACAATGTGACATTACTACTAGTAGTAAATGTATATGGTGTGTGTCAAGTATGTTGTTGTATCATTGAGTTGGTTGATTTATACATATTTTATTTGGGGCGTGGCATACTACAAACATGTTGTTGAAGAACTTTTTTTTCAATACATAACTCATAACATTGAACTGACAACACTACTACTAGTACTTAGTATAAATGCAACCAAGGTAATAGGCAATATTCAGGGTTTCCGCTACTACGGCAGCCCGGCCGCCCAGCGGCCTCATTCCCCTCCCCAACCTTGACTTAATATTGACCACAAAATAGCCAGACCTAGCTCAGCCCCCATTTTACACAGGACGAGTGACCACCGACAATGAAGATTATCAGATTGCAAGGAATCCTGCACCTGGTTCCTGTATAAGACACGATCTGTAGCGTGGACCACGTGCACAGTTCTCGGAACTTGTCTCCACCATCCTGGGTAATGCTTTGTCAGCAATTGTTTAGTAGTAATCATCTTCTTGTATTTTAAATTGCCGTCGGTAGATTTTGGTACATATATCCCCTTGAAAACAAACTCCGGTACATGATACATTATTGTTTGTGAAATTGTCATGGGCTCTCCTTGCTACCTGAATAGCCTTAAGATATCTCTCATCATTCGATTTAACATCTTTTAGTGATGGAAATGTTTCCCTTACAGCCCTTGAAAGATAGCCCTCCTGGGGTGGGGCCTTAACAAACTTCTTCCTTTTGGGGTCCCATCTCTTTGACTTATCTGCAAGGCCAGTTTCATATTCAGTTTTATATTTTTCTGCCAATACAGCAAGCGTTTGTTTCTGTTGTAATGTGTATTTGCCATGTTTATCGGCGAAAGAATCAGACATTTTTATTTTGAAAAACCAAACACAACAAACTTTTATTCAATAGGGTGAGAGCGGTTTGGAGTACGTTATTAATTTTCGTAATCAAATCGCCTATTTGCGCCAAATAAACTTGAGTTGGTCAAACTTGAATCGGTGTATTCAACCATGTAATGTACCCAAACGTACTTGAAAAAACCCTCTCGCCCTATAGCATAAAATGCTAACGAAATTCGTCGAATTGAAGTGTCCTTGAAGTCTGTTGATAAACGATACAGATTTCCCAATTGTGGGTCAGGGGCTACCAACGGGTGACTGTTAGTATTTATATGCACTGTGCGTCGCTAATAAATGCGGTTTGACTACTCATTTTCGCCAGATACGCAACAAAATAATGTATCATCCCGATTAGTAGGCCTAATGTATAACAATTTACCACAATTAAAAACCACCAGGATTCCACAATTCACCGACCCCACATCGAACCCAATCTAACCCAGCGACTCTATAAATAACACGTGTTTCATACCAAGACTCGCCCACTTTTCCGATAAAATGTGGACACAGGAGTTTTTACATGCATGTATATAATTCGAATGAACTCAAATGATCATTATTTTGTTACCTGATTACTATAATCCAACGCTAATATTTGGGTCACTTAACTCACTGTATTCCATTAATATTCCCCCAATTGTTAGTATGAAACGACCTGGTAACACCATGCTCGACTCTTCGAAAAATGGAACAACCCAGCAATTATTCCAAATAAGCACACCCTCGAAACTGAAATGTAACTCACCAACGCGGAAGAGTTTCTATAAATGAGACAAGATCGAGAATGGACTCACTCATTTTCCGATCAAGTCGGGGGGCACAGGATGTTTACTCCACGTGGTTTTGCGTTGTTCAAACATTTGACTTACCGGTGTTATTGTTTATCCGAAATTGGCGACAATCTTCTTTCATTGTTTCAATATGAAACGGAGAATTGACGATCTGTTCACATATCTCAATGTGCAATGTATCGAAAATTAAATAAATGTACAGGGGCGAATAAGCAACGTACAGGCGGGATTTTTATCGCGAAAATAATAAGCGTACATGTACACTTATTTGGAACTCGAGAGTACCAGGCCTAACTATGAAAACCCATAAATACAACACCCTTCCCCATTTTAATAAAAAGAACGACCAACCTACTCTAAAATTCAGGGAAGGTGGATATACAAACACCTCTTGGCCCAATATGAGGCAGCATAGTTCTCAGAGACATGGTTAACACCTCTCTGAGACCTCTCAATGAACACCGCTCTGATGGGTTCCAAAAACCCATGTTACGAACCCACGAGCCAAAACAGGGTTACTTGCTTGTGTTAAACCCTTAACAAATTCTAGCTAAATGAATTTTGAACTTCGATCGTATGATCAGGTAAATTTATTACCATCAGCTGATAGTAATGTGAGGTACGAGTGATTGTCATGAGATATTTTGAATCTGGCATAGTTTTCGTGTGCTGATATTTTTCTCAAGTGGGCGTATTTTGCGTCAAAAGGACAGCAGTCCTCTTCTTCGGGAACTTGTCAAATCCTGACTTTAGCATTTAATATAATTAAAACTAATGCATCTGTATGTGATAAGTTCTATAAACGTATGTCGTTTGACTTATTTCTTGCTAAGTTTAATTGGATATATTGCCCCGATCCGCATCATATATTCAATTGAACCGCATCATATTCAGACTGCAGCTGCAGTCAAACCATCTTCAATATTTATGCGATTATTCAAACATTATCGTAGACCATTGATGAGAGTAAGCAAACACTCATAAATTTTCCATTGGATCGGCCCCATCTCTGAGCTGGTCTATTATGCGTGCGATGTTTTGATATTTTGTTTTATTTTAGAGTTATTGTTCTTTGTTAAATGTTACTGTTAATGATTCTTGAGTTCTCACAATTGGATGATGATAATACGATTGGAAACTATTTTGTGAGTGGATATCATGGACTGGGTGTCAAATATATATACATTCCCAAACAATGTATTGTTACCAGAAAGTAGGAATACAACAACTTGTGGATTGGCGGGTGCCTAAATATGCCACTAAAAAGAGGGTGCAGACTTTACAATATAAACAACCCCCTACTCTCATATGATATCTAATCGGGACCAATGGGTGATAGTGTTAGTTGGCCCTATACTGCTGGGTGATAATGTTGTCTCCAGCAACGAGTGCCGACTCCCGTGCACTTATAATGATACACATACAAATGAAGGCAATGTTAGTGGTGAATTGGAAGAAACACAGAAATTAGTTAATCCCTATTTAATTTCTACCGAACGCCAATCCACTAGACACGACACAAGAAAGGTAAATAGAAACATAAGATATAAAAAGAAACTCATTGGTAAGATTCGAGCCATAGTCCGTAATCGTTTTCATTATGGTCATGTGATTAAACGCTCTTTATTGTCTATTCAGCAGAACAGAATGGCGGTTATGATAAGGCATACTGTTGTAACTATATTTCAATTAGGCACTCTCGGAATAACAGAAAGTTCAGATGTTCATTATGGTTCATCTCAATTCTTGTAAACATTACTTTCTGTTGCTATATATTTCTGTTCTGGCAATATATCCAACTCCATACAATGCAGATGTGCCTTTAAAGGCACGTGAGGCCTTAGTTGTCGAAAATATTCATATTTGTTCCAATCACCGTAAACAGAAAAAACATTAAAACGCATACAGTTTCGTTCATATATACCATGACCATCGCGTAAACAGCATGTTATCACAAAGACCTACTATATTTTACCTAAGCAAGAGCCTGGTTGTGTTACAGAAGACAGCACAATGCTACTGGCTAATCACACACAAATGGCATAAACGCTCTTTACTAGTTCCATATCAGGAATTCACCAACAAAGAACGCTCTTTATGTTTACCATCATAATATAAACAAACACACAGAAAAGTAACTTTTTATTCTTTTGTTTACATAACAATGACCAAACAGATGCCAATAACATACTGTTTATGCGATATATCTTATTTGTATATGGACAAAGTCTGTCTACATGTTGATGTTCTTTCTGTTTGTGGCGGTTTTTGACGGGTGTAAATATTTTCACAGGATACCCACAGCCAAGGCCAACCGTACCTTTAACAATAGCTTGAGTATTCTCTTCTGAACAGCAGGTCAAATGAGTCCAGATGCTTGTGAGCTTGCTTGATCATTTCAGTATCAATCCTACATTTGATGGAAGCCTACATTTAAGGAAGGCTCGTCACTATAATTAGATGCATGAGATTGGAAACGAGAGCAGCAGCTCTGTCCCGTTTTTTCTTGTGTTACACGCCCCTGTTCTGTGTTATGACTGATTTGTTCGATTGCGATTCCCGCCGTAGAAATCGTTTATGAGATTCATCGCCATTTGGTGTGTTCGATTGTGATTTCAGCCGAA
The DNA here is from genome assembly GCA_032622095.1 of Siphonodentalium dalli. NCBI lineage: Eukaryota > Metazoa > Mollusca > Scaphopoda > Gadilida > Siphonodentaliidae > Siphonodentalium > Siphonodentalium dalli. Next base: position 141,525,115 of record CP136063.1, on the reverse strand, counting down.
ATCGTTCACGAGATTCATCTTTGGATGTATTTGATTTTGATAGCGATTTCAGCATAATTCGTTCATTAAATTCATCATTACTTCTCCAGTTGTTCCATTGAGGAGATGATATGGAGTTATCTACAACATGTATAGCTCTGGTTCGCGACGGACTGTCGTTTTCCGATTCAAAAGAATCACACGATAAATCTTTCAAATCTTGGTTCGTAATATTGGCATCGCCAAAAAATACTTTTTGGTTAAATTGGTGGAATCGAACATTTTCTATAGCAGCAGCCATAGACTCTGTTGAAGTAGACACTTCTCGAAACTTTAGTTCTTCGACTTGCGGCAGATCTTAGGCCTAAAAAAAAGACGTTTGTTTCCGCTAACCCGACCAACCCTATTTTAAACCCCCGACCCTAAACTTTTTATTGCCATTGCAAAAAACAAAATTTTTTTATTATTATTGACATAAGAAATTTAAGTTTACAAAAAGATTTAAGTTTAACAGTTGGAATCATACTGTAAAGTATGTTTGGCTTTATCTAGCTTTCATCTGTGAAAACTTCAAATAGTTTCAGTTCAGGTTTGTTATCAATTAGCCTTCAGACTTCAGTATTTCAATCAAATACAGTACAAGAACATTAACAATTTGATCGAATCAACCTGGTTATCAGGTGGGATCTCATAATACCAAATGAAAAAAAAATTAACATAGAGATTAGTACTATAAATAGTAATTACTAACTTAATAGACATTGTTTCTGTACTACATGTAGTATATTATGTATGTCTCACTTGAATTTTATAAAATAGCCTATTATATGAATTAGAGTTATAATGGATCTGGTAAGTCTCATTTCAAGCAGGATAAGCATAATCCATTGAACCAATAGATATCTGACAATAACTTATAAGCATTTCCAATCCATACATATGGGAAATATTAGGATTATCAAAGACTATATTAGTATATATGTAAATATTAATGCATATGTAAGATTGAATTGGAGTTTCTAGTTCCTCTGTCATCTGGGTTAATCTGATTGAGGCTAAGAAGTGCATAGTTTGGGTTATTGACAAGTATTATACAGTTATTTTTAAAGATACTGAAAAAAAAAAGGTTAGCTCGTTAGCGGAAACAAACGTATTTGTTTTTTAGGCCTTATCACCGAACCTATTCCCCATTTCAATAAGGATTTCCTTGAACGTCATATGCGAACTATTTGCTTCGAGCGACTTATGATAGTCGAGGGCGGAACCCTCCAGACAAGATGACAGTGCAGCTTTACATTCGGCATTATTCCGACGTTGAAATTCAGCAAATGAACAGAATTCGAAGTCAACCGGCTGCCAAGTTACTTTAACGTCCTTTGAAAATGGTATTTGTGGCGGTATTGAGTTTACATCTTGACCATAATTTTGTCTGGGTCCCGTGTCAGCAGACGCAGGCATATATTGGGCTGGTTTTGCATTTACCTTCTCGCGCCCGGATGTTACTGAAATTCCACTGATTGTTGGTTCACGTAATGAGTTTTGGTCAGACCGACGTTGATATGTTATGTCAACATCACCCCTTTCTGGCGATTTGGTTAGATTTTCCATTGTAACAGTTTGGTAACTACCATAAACTTGTTCGTCAGTTCCGCTAATTGTTATAGGAATATTTTGCATAGGTGGTTTAGTTGGAATTCCGCCAGATGGATATTGTTGCATTGGAACATTCTGAGTAGTAACAAAACTCAGATTGTTGGACTGGACCATGATCGGGGGGTTCTTTGGTGCCTGTATCTGAGGTACTGACGCATTCTCACCGTATTGTGTTGGCGGAACCTGGGGATTCACTCCCAATTGCATAGCTACATTTGATGGTTGCATTGGTATTTGCTGATACGGTTGTTGACTAACAACCGGAGTCTGCCGAGAGTTTGTAGGCGATTGATCTGTTATCGGAATATAAGGCACCTTTTGACGAAAAGCATTCATAAGCATCCAACCAGTTTGCTGTTTGGGGTCATTTCCACACGATGTTGTTGTTTACAAACTGTTGACTCATCGGACCAGGTCTGTTCGTTGGAGGATCGATTGTTGTCCCCACAGGGAAATTTTGCCCATTCCCCATTGACTGCATCCCGGTAACGGTCTGGGCAGAAGGGATGGCTCCGGCAATCATGTTTGTCGCTACAGACATCATTGCCTGATTTAAATAGCCCCCAGGCGGGATTTTAACTGCCATAGCTTGATTATACCCTGGTTGTGGAGGCATATTCACTGCAGGGTTAAATTGCTGTGCCAAAGCTTGGTGTATTTCTCCGGATTGGTTTACCACCGGTTTGCTAACTGGTGGGACCGAAACTGATGACACATCACCAAATTCACCCTCTGACGACCTCATTCTGCTTAGGCCTCATCTTCTGGGAAGTATCTATAGTATCAAATTTACATTGTTGTTAGTTAAATTTCCCTTCTAGGAAGTTTCTATATCCCCTAATTTGCAGAAGATAAAATTCATAAATGAGGTGCCCAATGGGTGAATATCACCAACTTCAACTGGGGAACTTAATTTTTATCCTTATCATATTTGTGAAAATGGGATCACAAAGTCAAATAAGGGCAGAGCAAGAGACTTAACTATTTCACTACATAGTAATTCTTAAAATATGTTTGCAAGAACTAGTTGGCTTATATAGAATGGAATGTTCTTCCTTGACTGCAATTCAGATTAATGGGGTCACCTGGTCAAATAGGGGCCAAGCGAAGGACAGTTTCCCTCTTAATATGCTTCCTTCACAAGGACCATCAGGTCTATTTGACTGATATTTATGATATGTATGAAGGGTTCTTTGGTGTCTGGGATTCAAATTTATTCAGATGGGGTCACCAGGTTAAAAGGGTGGGACGAGGGACATAACTATATGTCTCTATAGTAATTCTTAAAATGTCTTCTCAAGGGATTTTGGACTATTTAGCTTACATATAGTATGGAGGAATCAGGAAGATCCTTTAGTGACTGAGATACAGATTTGTTAAAATGAGGTCAACCTGTCAAGAAATGGCAGTCTATGGGGAGTTAACACTTTTGTGTCCAATAAAATCATAGAAATACCAAATTCATTAAAACATCTACCTTGGAACCACCTGACTGATTGGTCTGACATACATGTATTGTGTTTTGGGTCCATGGATAATTGGGCTTCAAACATGTTTAAATGGTTTTAGAAAAAGGCGCTTGTGAGATTGGAAATTTCCAACAATTGAGAAAGTTTGAGGTGTCGGTTGTGAAATTCCAACCTAAGACTTGGGAGTCTGGATCCCGGTCGGGAGGGGACTTGTTGAGCTGGAGGAGTGGGGTGATCAGTAGTGTACAGTTGGCATTTCAAGGTGGTTTTTTACCAAGCTACTTACTTGAAGTCTCTCTAGCCACATATCATGTTTAAATCTACTTCTTTTAAAGTGATTATGAAAAGTGCTCACTGTTTTGGTCTCCAGAGTCCCAGTCTTATCAGTCTTTGCAGTCTGGTGAGCGACCCCACAGTCATTGACTGTCTTGTATAAAAGGCGCTTGTGAGATTGGAAATTTCCAACAATTGAGAAAGTTTGAGATGTCGGTTGTGAAATTCCAACCTAAGACTTGGGAGTCTGGAGCCCGGTCGGGAGGGGACTTGTTGAGCTGGAGGAGGGGGGTGGTGATCAGTAGTGTACAGTTGGTAATTTCAAGGTAGATATTCACCGATCTTTATCCTGTTTAGATCTACTTCTTTTAAAATGATTATGAAAAGTTCTGACTGTTGTGGTCTCCAGAGTCCCAGTCTTATCAGTCTTTGCAGTCTGGTGAGCGACTCCACAGTCTTTGACTGTCTTGTTTGTTTAAATACCTGAAACATCTCATAGTGTCTGGAAAGAAATATTGAATTTTCACTCTCGGCTTGTAGCCGCTCACAAGCCGCTCGTGAAAAGTTGATATTTCTTTCAGACATTAATGAGATCTTTCGGTATTCAAACAAAAACTAAGTATTCTCTATTTATTGTAATATCATTTTTATCATTCCAGTTGCTGAAAGAGAAGAAATGGGCCGGCGGTCCCGTAGTCGTAGCAGCAGCCGAGGTCGAAGTTATAGCAGAAGTCCCTCACCAGATGGCTACAGAGTGCATATCGCTGATTTGGGAATTGACCCTTCAAAGAGAGACATCGAGAGATCTTTTGAAAAATTTGGTCCACTTTATGAAGTGTGGGTAGCTAAAAATCCACCATGCTTTGCATTTGTGATGTACAAATATAAAGAAGATGCTGAAATGGCCATACGGGAAATGGATGGAAGGTATATTTATGATGAGATATGAGTTGAAACTACTCAGATAGATGTACAGGATGTCTGCTTGTCGCCTCTTCAATCAAGATATCATATTGCAGGATTTCTGCTAGGGTTTGGGGTAATGGGACCCCTATAGCCGATGGGGGAAATCTTAGTCCATGCAACCAACTGTGAATATATATCTAGTATTAGTAAATTAGCCCTTAATTTAAGCCCACATTTGGACTTGTGATCTACAGTAATAAAACAAGGATTTTTAACTGTAAATTTTCTCTATTATTGAAAGAAGTAAATAGACTATATTTTCATTGGCTTGCATAAAATGGCATGCTATAGCTGTGGTTAAAATATAGGTGTACTGAGAATGTTTTATACCGCTAATAGTACCAGCAACAGCAGACAAAACAGTTAATTTGAGCAATTTATTAGTCGAGTTTTTTTCCAAAACTCGACTTATAGTTTGATGAGGGGCGGCGGACGGGCGGGCGGCCTGTTTTGCTTATAACTCAACCGTTTATTGACGGATTAAAAAAATTGGGTGCGAGAACATATCCATGCATGTAAGCTGCAGACAAAAAATCGGGTTCGTCCGCACATTTATTACAGAGTTATGGCCCTTTGCCATTTTTCACTGATTTTCAGCTCGTTAGCGCGATAACTTCAACAAACGTTATCCGATTTGATTGAAATTTGCTATATAGGTGTCCCCCAAGAATATCTCGGTCGAGTTCGAAAACCGGCCAGGTCCGATAAAATTTGATAGAGTTATGGCCCTTAATTAGTCATTTTTTCAAAAAATTTCAGCTCGTTAGCGCGATAATTTAACAAACATCATCCTGTTTGATTGAAATTTTGATATATAGATGTCTCCCAAGAATACCTCGGACGAGTTAGAAAACCGGCCGGGTCCAATAAAATTTGATAGAGTTATGGTCCTTAAGTAGTCATTTTGTACGAATTTTGAGCTCGTTAGCGCGATAACTTCAACAAACGTCATCTGATTCAACTAAAATTTGGTATATAAGTGTCTTCCAATAATATCCTGGACGAGTTCGAAAACCAGCTTGGCCCAATAAAATTTGATAGAGTTATGGCCCTTAATTAGTCATTTTTCGTGAATTTTTAGCTCGTTAGCGCAATAACTTCAACAAACGTCCTCCGATTTGTTTAAAATTTGGAATAGACGTACTTGCCAAGAATATTTTGGACGAGTTCGAAAACCAGCCTGGTCCGATAAAATTTGATAGAGTTATGGCCCTTAATTAGTCATTTTTCGATTTTACCTATTAATTAGTCTACCGATACTGATGCACACCAATTGGCGGTAGCCACCGAAAACGAGACACAGCATCTCTGATGCCACCTCTTGTTTCTATATTTAAAGTTATCCACTAATTCATGAAATAAGGCAATAATTAATAAATTGTTCACTGGTGGTTAGCATTACCTCGCAAATATAATTTTCTTCGTTTATCATTTTAAATAGGAGTGGGAACCCTGTTTATCATTCCCAGTTTACTTTATTTTAATAGTGGAAGATACACAGGTGATGAAAGCATTGATCTTGTGTTTAATGACAAAATTGGCAAAGAGGAAATATGGGCTAAGGGAGGTGGAACCTAGAAGAGACCCACTGCCCCTCAAGCAAGTGGAGACCCTGCATATTGAGTCATAAAACAGAAACTCATGGACTAAGACCCAAGTTATTATATTACATCAAAGACTGAGTACCAGTATCCTGCACAATTCACTCACTAACATTTGCTCTTTGCCTGGGAATGCTTTGCCAGTGAGCTGAAAATTGAATAGCTATTGCTATGGGTTGATGTCCATCCTCCATCTGTCCATCAACTATTTGCTCTGGCACACCCTACAGGCCAAATCTCTCTCACTTCCGGTATATACAGTTGCTATCCAAGAGCAATAACTCTATCACACTGTCTCTCCACATAACTCAAACATGTACCGTAGTTAACAGGATTCCTCTCTCTCTCTCTCTGTTTTTTGTTCTTCTTTTTTTTCTTCTTTTTTTTTATTAAATATACCGGTATATACACTATTATTAGTCCCAATCCAAAACAAATTTTCAATGTCACTTTTGTGTCACCACTCACATGAATAAATATCATACATGTACAGGTAGATGTCCATGCTCCAATATTGTGCACAATGGTTTTTCTGCAGCTCCTCGTTTCGTCAAACAGTCTGACAACTGCGATGCACTTTCAACCCAGTGAATATTAGATATTTCTCCCTTGTTCAGCATCTGCTTTAGACTGGATATGTCTATACAGAGCCTCTTTTCCGAAGGTTGCTTTGTTGAACTGATGTTTTCCACCAAAGATTTATTGTCTGTGAAAACATCCAGTGGAATAACATTTTGTCCTTTTTCACGATGAAGAAGTTCACTGATAATGCATCCTAAATAGAAAGCCATATCAACTGCATCAACCATTGCTAAAGTTTCAGCTGCCAATGTACTTTTTACCACTCTTCTGATTTTTACAGATTTCCAACAAATTGGGAATGATGCTCCTTTTTCATCAGTAAGGAATATGATGAAACCAGCTGTACTTGAGAAACCATCCGGGAGGTTTGCAAGTGAAGCATCACAATAAACCTTTAATCTCAAGCTGTTGTTTTCGGAAAGTTTTGGAAACACAATACTGTATGGATCCAATTTTAGTCTTTTGATGAGTTTATTAGCCTTAAGAATATGTTCCACTTTCGGATCCTTGACTGATGTACTCAATTCTAGGGCATCATAAGCAGATTCAGGTCGTGTTTGCCCTACCACCCAGTTTATCTGTCCTATAGAGCAGCGAAGTTGGGTTATCTCGTCCTTATTTAGAGAGTCATTCTTTCTTGATGCACGTTGAGCAGACATCGGAATCTCATAAAGTGAATCAATATAGTGGTCTTGGTTGATTTCTACACAGTTTTTCTTTTGACGAATCTCTAATCCAATGTATTTGAATTGCTGATTGGTTTGTTTGCCAATTTTGAATGTCGACAGAATTTTATCAATCACACCTTGTTTAAAGGTACTCAATCCGATAAAACTCCTCTCAATTACTATTTCAATGGCTTCGGGGGTCAAAAATATTTGATTCGAGTCGAGGAAGTCACCCATCAAAGCTCAGATTTGTTAGATATCGATTTTAGAAATCTATTATTTTTCATTATCGGGAATACTATCTGGCCCAGAACTCAGTCAAAATTGCGTTAAAATTACCACTTGATTTTAGAGTTATCCATCCTTGTCTGTTTGAATAGATTTGGAGTACACATCCAGAGCAGATTACGGCAGTTATTAGTACTCATCTCGAGAACATAACAAATTTCAAAAATCAATATCTAATAACTCTGAGCTTTGTTTGATGGGTTCCTCGACTCGAATCAAATATTTTTTACCCCCAAAGCCAAAGAAATAGTAATATAGGACCCTCGGATCGGATTGTTGTTGTTGGAATCTGTTGAGATGGGGACCCTCTTTACGGATTGAGTACCTTTAAACTGATCAGTTCCACACCATAGAAAGTCATCAACATGTATAAGAAATAAACCACACAGATTGTCTCCATGATGAAAATAGAAAAGTGCAGAATCGAACACAGACTGCTCACATCTAAGAGATTTCATTACCTCACATACTCTGAAATACCATTCCCTTGAGGCATCATTTAGTCCGTAGACACATTTCTTGAGTTTCCATAGTTTATTATCACATGACAAATCTCTGGGTGGTTTTAAGAAAACCTCTCTACCAATCTGATTTCCTTGTAGGAAAGCTGCTTTGATATCTATGATATTACATTCCCAAGACATAATTGATGCAAGTCCAAGGAATATTTTGAGAGTTTCCTTACCGGCTGTTGGAGAATCAGTTCTATGTGGATCCTTCTCTTCAAACCCTCTTGCAACAAGCCTTGCTTTAATCTCTGTATTTTCACCTGAAACCTTTTCTGTTATCACCCATCTGGAAGATATAGATTACTGACCTCTGTCCTCCACTTCCTCGTACACATTAAATTTCTTCCAGTTATCCATCTCCTTCATTTTGGCAACAGTTATATCATCATGAACAGTGGAACATTTTGTTTCATTCACTTCCAATTCAGTGATTTCAGAATCTGATGAAACTGGTGTTTCCTCAGCGTTGTAAGTTTCTAAATCCTCCCATTTCACGATACCTTTTAAGAAATCAACTGCCTGTATAAACTCCCCACTTTCTTCTCTAATTTTCACATTTAGCCAGTTCTTATACTTTCCAGTTACTTTTCCTGCTCGACTTATCACTTCAGCATTCTTCCATTCACTGTCATCGATAGAGATGAATGTTATTGATTGTCCAATTTTTGGGAATATCATATCTTCATTCTGAGTCCGGGATGACCTGTTATCAGTTCCAGTTTCAGAACAACTTGCAGCATCAGAATCACTGTCATGATTAAAACATGTAGGTGCAGACACATTTTCGTTACTGGTAACTTTTCATTAAACATCTCACTGTCACAGGGTCTGCCAACAGTTTCATCCAAAGTTTTGATGTTGGATCTATTAAACTCATTTCCAACTTTTACGATCCTGCATGAAGGAACTCTTATGTAGGTGCTTCCATGTCGGAGAAATATTATCTTTCCATCCTGTCCTAGTACTTTAGCAGGACCACTCCATTGATGACGTTTCTCTCTTTTGAAGTAAACTTTATCTCCAATATCATAAACCTCCGCTAGGACGCACTTGATGTCTGAGAGCCCTTCTTATCTTCTCTGAAGTCTCAGCTTCGATGAATGCTTTCCTTTAAGAATGTAAAGCACTAAGATGTTTTGCAAAGATCTCGGTCTGTGTAGTTCCTTCCAAAGCAGGAGGCTTATCTACAAGGAAGATGGCAAGTTAGGATTAGATCCAAATACAAGCTGGTAGGGACTGTAACCATACACCATTTGTAAAGAGTTTTTGGCATTTACAGCCCAAATTAATGCAGTCTCCAAATCTGTATTAGGATTTTCAAGAAGGATTTTGCTCACATTGTTATCAACCACAGCATGATTTCTCTCACAGACACCATTCTGCCAAGGGCTGTTAGCAGCTGTATATACCACTTCAATGTTCAAGTTTTCAGCCATATCCTTGTATTTCATGTTTGCAAACTCACCTCCATTATCTGTTAAAAACTTATCTGGTGCACCAAAACCTCCTCCAATCCACATTTTCATAACATTGTCAATTATTGTTTCTGGCTTTTTGTCACAAATAACACATGCCAAAGAAAATCTTGTTGGCGTGTCTATCAGATGCAAAAAATAAAGTCCATTCTTCCATTCCTTAAGATCCATTGCCACAATTTGATTAAATTTCTTTGCCAGTGGGAAACACACAACAGGGCGACTTGGAGTTTTTTTGTATCTCTTACAAATGTCACATTTTGCCGAAACAGTTTCTGCTAGATCCAAATAAGTTTTCGATGTCACCCCAGCATCCTTCAATAATAGTTTTAATCTCTCTGCACCAGGATGGGCAAATTGTTTATGCAACTTACTTATAATAGTCTCCATTTTCTTTGGTGAGTTGTCTTCTTTGTTGAAGATGTCCACAATACATGTGTCTTCAATAGAAAGTTCGGATTGATATAAAGGAACACAGTAATGCCCACATGATGTCAGATGAAGATCAATAGGTTTCCCAAATATTGTAGCACGATCATTTTCCAGATCCAGAACAATCATAGCCTTTTTCATTGAAGGCTTCCCCAATAGTAGAGGAATATCACTTTCAACAATGTCTGCTGTGATAGAACACTTGACGCCTGCTAATTCACATGGAAACGTGACTTTTTCTTGAGATTTGAGTTTAGTCCCTCCACCAAAGCGGAAAACAGCATCACTTTCCTCTCGTTTAACCATAGCCATTTTTCCTGATGATAAAGTGTCTAAGAATCTTTGCATCCACAATGATCCAGCTACTGTGGATGTGCAGGCACTGTCTAGAACTGCCGAACTGATTGATTCAGTTACAAGAACAATATCTTCCGGAATGTTTCCAGTGAATAAAACAGCTTCTATTTCTTGTTCACAATTGCTGCCAATATATGCTTTCTTTTCCCTATTTTCGTAAGAATGGGGACAAGCCGCCGCGAAATGCATTACACTATCACAAACAATACAGCGCATGGGTTTTCCATTTGTACCTATTGGGTTGGTTCTCCTCTTAGAGTTGTAAGCACTTGAATTTCCACGTCCTCTACCAGTACCTCGATGAGAGTACATGTTACCTCTCATATAGTTCTGTCGACCACGACCTCTCTCACCATTTGATGCAATAAAAGCCTCAGAATCCTCAGGTTCTACTTTTATATATTGTCTTTCTGTTGAAGATCTACTAGCAGTACTGTTTGAAATGCATGTAGACTGTTTTCCAAAGAATTTTCTCAGTGAATTAGACATTTGTTTAAATAGGGTCTTATCTTCATTGTAATTTACTGCTGTCAACACAAGCTGTCGATCTTTATGTTCAAGGCAAGTACCATCCAAAAGTCTAAATGCAAGGACTGATTGAGGTAATGTCATTTTAAATTTCACAGTTTTGTTATAACGTTTTTCAAATTCCATTAAATAATGTTCCATATCGATTTCAGGTGTTTTCCTGAAGCGATCAAACTCTGTGTGAACTTCATAAGCTGAAGACAGTTCATCTTTTTTGTAAATACCGTCCATGTACTCAAGAAGTATTTTGAATCCATCCTTTGAAGCCAACTTTTCCAAAGGTATCTCACTGAATACTTTATCACGAATTGAGCCTTCATTTTCAGGCAACGAAAGTGCAATAGCCGATGCTTGCTTCTCAACTGCCAATTCAGTAATTGTCTGCCATACTTTCAGTTCATCTACCCATCTTTCATAGGGTTTTGCTTCCGAGAATCTCGGTGGCATTTTGTAGTTGCCGGTAGCCATTTTTGAAATGTCAACACAAAAGTCACAATACGATTTTGTTCAAATTCAACAGTCGCCGATCTCGCCGAAACCTCGCTCTGCTACCATGAAAACAATGGTAACAAAAGCTCACCTTATATGTCTATCTCCATCACCGGGCCCATAGTCTTTCGGTGTCCTCCCATTTCCATTGTCTCCGTTCAGTTATTTTATTCCATTCCTCTCGCTCACCACATTTAAACCCGACTGACGTAATCTCTCTCACTTCCGGTATATACAGTTGCTATCCAAGAGCAATAACTCTATTACACTGTCTCTCCACATAACTCAAACATGTACCGTAGTTAACATTTGTGGTGTCAGTCTAGACTTATGGTTTGACGAGGGACGGTTGGCGGGCGGACCTAAAGAATGCCTTATAACTTTGACATTTGTGAACGGATTCAAAAATGTTTTAGTATGGCAGTTGCTCCCAATGACTATTTACTGCCTGTAGAAAATGGGTCAAGTCCGAACTTTTTAACACAAATATTAACCAATTTCAACAATATTTGGTATATGAGACTCTTGCAACAATATCTCGGACGAGTTCGAAAACCAGGTTTGTCTGAATTTTTTTTCCGGAGTTATGGTATCTTAGTTTGTCTATTTTTAGCAATTTTATCACCGTTAGCGCGATAACTCGATGAAATATTAACCGATTTCAACAATATTTGGTATATGAGTCTCCTGCAACAATATCTCGGACGAGTTCGAAAACCAGGTTTGTCCGATTTTTTTCGCAGAGTTATGGGTCTTAGTTTGTCTATTTTTAGCAATTTTATCACCGTTAGCGCGATAACTCGATGAAATATTAACCGATTTCAACAATATTTGGTATATGAGTCTCCTGCAACAATATCTCGGACGAGTTCGAAAATCAGGTTTGTCCAAATTTTTTTCGCGGAGTTATGGGTCTTAGTTTGTCTATTTTTAGCAATATTATCACCGTTAGCACGATAACTCAATGAAATATTAACCGATTTCAACAATATTTGGTATATGAGTCTCCTGCAACAATATCTCGGGACGAGTTCGAAAACCAGGTTTGTCCGAATTGTTTTTCGCAGAGTTATGGGTCTTAGTTTGTCTATTTTAATCACAATTTTATCACCGTTAGTGCGATAACTCAACGAAATATTAACGGATTCAATTGATATTTGGTATATAGGTCTATTGCAATAATATACCACCGTCCAACTTTTTTTCCCGGAGTTGTGCACCTTATTTGCAGAAGTTTGGTTCGACTGCCAAAAAACTCGACAAAAGCATCTTAGATGCATACCCCTTGTTTCCTGAATATTATTGATAAATATAGCCTTCAGTAGCCATCTTGGATTTCATATTAAAATCCATTGGCACGTGAACCCTGCAGTCTTCATTTTTTTGAGAAATCACTGGCATATTTAGGATCACTTCTGGTCCTAGATGGAAGTTATCAAACTTCAATGATTTTCGATAAAAAAAAACATGGCCACCAGCAGCCATCTTTGATTTTACTCTTGGACCATTTCTGACTGAGTTATGCCCCTTTTCAACTCATAATATTCGCCATTTAATAAAAGCAGAATATTTATTTTATGACCATAAATTTTTACTTATTTTTTCTTTTAAATAGCCACCTCTTTTCATTGCTCTTGAGGTCAACAACCTTTTACTAATGTGTGTCTGCTTTGTTTTAAATTGTAGAACTTGTTGTGGAGGGAGAATTCGAGTTTCATTTGCGCGACCAAGAACTCGTGGGCGAAGAAGACGTACTTTTGATCACAATCTAAGATGTTTCCAGTGTGGTGAAAGGGGACATTTTTCAAGAGACTGTGATCAGAACTTCAGACGGCGATACAGAAGCAGGTGTGTTAATGATACCTATTGATTTTAGTTTAACATAATTCACAATGTTGATTTATTATTGATGCCATATTCCTGTTCTTTCGTGATTTGCAGCTCTCCTAATTAAAGTTGAATCTTGTCAGGTGAGAAATAATTTTAATATATTCAATTTATATATATACAGATCAATGACTGGCTGTGGGTCTTTTACCTTTGAGTGAGATAACCATCTGTTCTCTCAATCAGTTCAATTTACTTATTAAAACATTTGAAGCAAACAGACATAATTTATATTGACAATCTCAATATCTTGTAAAACTTGTCTGTTAGGAGTGTTGAGGTTACATGCTAGAAGAGTTTATCCATGTGTATGTGTTGACAAGTCATCAATGATAACAGTAATACAGAAAGATGACTCGTTGTTTGGTACAATGATTATTGCCGGAGTTACCTTACTCGTATTGAAATTTGCGCAGTACTATTTTTCGTTCCGTTTTGAATTTGCGCACTGTGACATAACTATTTTCCTCCTGTATCTGATGACAGTTTAAGTTCTTAATTATCCCTGAATATACATCTGTGTATTAAAGACCATCTCAAAGAAAATTTACATCGAATAAAACACAACTGCTTCATATTTATGTTGTGAAGATGGGTTCTTATATGGTCCAAGGTTTCACACTCAATGCTATTGCGCAGATATATTGCAATAGATTGTGTCATTCCATTGCTCCGAACGCCATTATCCCAGACAGAGCATACATTTATTTAGGTTACTTAATTGTCTGTTGTTTCCGACTCACTTGTGGAACATGTCCTTTCAATCCTTGGCTAGAGAGTTCAGACAACGTAACGTCATACGTCACGTTACCGGCGAATACGGGAAAAATGACTAAAATTTTGGTTTTAAAATTTAATTTTCTTGGAAAAAATATCATTTTTCATAAAAACTGAAGAAATATTCTGAATCTTCAGAATAAAAACGGTGTATTGAACTATTTCTCTCCAATATTAGACACACGTATCCATTATTTTAATGATGTCTATTACTCCGCTCAAGAGAAAACCTGCTAATTTAGCGGTTTTGTGGACCGTTTTTTCGTAAAAAAAACATCACATGCGTGTTGAATTGGGCATGAATTCCGATCGATTTCTGCTCCGATTGACCTTCCCAAATATAGAAACTATTTTGGGGAAGTCCCAAGGATTAATTTTACGAGTTATTTTATTTCCTAAGAGCACGGTTATTTAACATTAATCAAATATCGAATTAGAAATTCAAACGTCGAAATATAAAAGAATGCCCCAGTTATTTTATTTTGATAGAAGACTGCCTCGATAGGTTGTCAGGACAAACAGCACTAAAAATAAACATTCAAGTTGACTGGGTTATATGAAGGAACAGCCACAGTGCAAAGCTTCTACAGAGTCTCCTTTTCGCGCTGTTTTTTCGGCTCTTACGTTAATTAATATCGCCGCTGTCTGTTCAAATAAGCACCATTTGTCGACACATGGGCGCACATTTTGAGTCTATAAATCGATGCTAATTCTTAAATCACATTTAATAACCATTTATATCATAAAATTATGAAATTAATATCAGTAATCGAATCTCGAAAGTGTACTTTGACGAATAACGGCACAAAGTGATCGGCAGGCAGAGCAATAACTCTATCCACCGTGATGGTCTATAGTTGGAACTTACAGTTGGAAATCAGATTACAGCATATGGTGGGGGGTGTAGTTGGTTGGTGTAACACAAGAATGTGCCATGTACATATACAGGAATGTGGGTATAGGGGTGGTGGTGGGAATCCAGAGATAATTCCCAGAGATAATTCCCAGGACACCTGTATCCAGCACAGGTATTAGGCACCAAAAAAAAAAAAAATATAAATTTTTATTAACCCTTTGAACCCTGACGTCCTGAACATTAAATGACCCCAACCCGAGGCGCCTGACGTTATATAGTGTTCCGACGACGTAACTCATAAAGCTCTTAATTGGGACGTATATACATGTATACACGCTCAACTATACGACAATCTACAATGCTAACTGAACAAATGTGCGGTGAACTATGTCACAATGTATTTCAACGAGACAGTCTATTCCACGTTCAATATACATGTACATGTATATAAATATATTGCGGCTTCCTTTGGTCGCGCTATATATTTAAAACGAAATTCTTACACTTTGCCTACAATAGAAGGCAATTCTCAAAATGCACCTGTGTGCTTGCACGAAGAAACAGACCCCCTGTTTCCAATTTGGCTGCTAAAATCAGAGGTATGAACATGTGACCTATTAGCGCAAAGTATAGAAGCACTATTCTAGTTAATTTGGGCTTTGATCGCGAAATTTCTAACGAAATACTTCCCCTTTTCTGACGATAAAAAGCGAGGTTTTTTTCCTCGAAATAGGCCTCTGCGCATGCGCAAAGAAACAAACCCTCTGTCATCAGTTTGTCGATCAAAGTCACGTGGGTAAACATGTGACACGTGTGTGCAAAGTAGAAGTACAACTCTAGTTGATATGTGCGTTTATTGAGCTGTAATTTCGTGTCAAATATCGTCTGATTTCCGGACCGGTATTCCGGTCTCCCAGAATATAGGAATATAAGGATTGGACCGGTATTCCGGTCTCTCAGGTTCAAAGGGTTAAATTTAAAAAAAAAAATCAATTTAAATGGCCATAAGTTGGAAATTTCCAGCTCATTAGGGGGTGTTAGTTTAGGAAATTCCAACAATTGGACAGCTTGAGATAAAAGTTGGAAATTTCAACTCGATTTGGGGGGGGTGGAAATGTAATTTACAGGATTTGTTTTTCTGTTTCGAGTACTGAGGGTAGGGCAGAAATTTCCAAGTTGCATGGACACTCCCTTCCCTCGATGGAGACCATGTAGCCACATCACTTTTCATATATTATATATACATAATAGATAGGGCCTAATAGAAATTAATTATAAATTTGAATTATGATTGAATTTTAAGAAACCGGTATAAAGTGGGTAAATAGAGAATGATGCCCCCCCCCCATTCTGGTTTTCCATTCTAGAATAATTCATCTTTGTTTATTATACCGTATACTGTTTTGCACCTGTCCGTGCGTGCGTCGGTACGTCCTCGGATCTCAATGAAATTAGGTATGGATGTTCACTACTATGAGGACATTAAATAAAGGGTTCCATCGTTTTGTTCGGATTTTCCATTCTAGAGTTATTCATCTTTGTTTATCTGGAAATGTTGGATTTTTGGTCCGCCTGGTGTCTGTTCATGTCATAACTTGAACAGTACTAGTAGTGCTCGGATCTCAATGAAATTTTGTATAGATGTTCACTACTATGAGGGCATTCAATAGAGGGTTACATCGTTTTGTTTGGATTTTCCATTCTAGAGTTATTCATCTTTGTTTATTTGGAAATGTTGGCTTTTTGGTCTGTCTGGTGTCTGTTCATGACGTAACTTCAACAGTTGTGCTGGGATCTCAATGAAATTTAGTACAGATGTTCACTACTATGAGGACATTAAAAAGTGGGTTCCATCGTTTTGTTCGGATTTTCCATTCTAGAGTTATACATCTTTATTTATCTGGAAATGTTGGTTTTTGGTCCGTAAGGTGTCTGTTCATGTCGTAGTAGCTTCAACAGTTGTGCTGGGATCTCAATGAAATTTGGTATGGATGTTCACTACTATGAGGACATTCAATAGAGGGTTCCATTGTTCTGTTCTGCTTTTCCATTCTAGAGTTATTCATCTTTGTTTATCTGGAACTGTTGGCTGTTTGGTCCTTCTGATGTCTGTTCAGGTCATAATTTGAACAGTAATGCTCGGATCTCAATGAAATTTTGTATGAATGTTCACCACCATGAGGACATTTAATGCCACATTCAACTGTTTTGTTTTGGTTTTTTGTCCTATAGTTATTCATCTTTGTTTATATGAAAATGCTGATTTTTGGGTCCATCTGTCTGAGTATAGCAGTCATAAGTTATAGATATGCCCACATTAGGCGGTATGCCACAAGGGGGTATGCACCGGACGACAGTCCATCTCTTGTTTGGAAATGTTTTTTTTTCCGTCCGAAGTGATATCTCCACCACCAGTTGTCAGATCTGAATGAAATTTGTTATGGATGTGCACTACTATGACATTCAATGTACACTTCAATCGTTTTGTTTGTGTTTCCGTTCCAGGGTTATTCATCTTTGTTTATCTGGAAATGTTTTTTTGTCCATCGAAGCAGATATCTCAACCACCTGTTGACGGATCTGAATGAAATTTGGTATGGATGTTCTCTATTATGAGGGCATGCAATGGAATGTCCAATTGTTTTATTTTGGGTTTTTCATTCTGGAGTTGTTTATCTGGAAATGTTGTTTTTTTCCATCGAAGCAGATATCTCCACTACCGGTTATCGGATCTAAATGAGATTTGGTATGGATACATGTACTATGGATGTTCTCTACTATGAGGACATTCAATGGAGTGTCCAATTGTTTTATTTGGGTTTTTCATTCTGGAGTTATTCATCTTTGTTTATCTGAAAATGTAGTTTTTAGCTCACCTGAGACGAAGTCTCCGGTGGAGCTATAGTCATCACTCCTCGTCCGTCGTCCGTCCATCTGTCCGTCAACAATTCTTTGAACATCTTCTCCTCTGGAACCGTAAGACCGAATTGGTTAATATTTGGTGTGGATGTTCCCTAGGTGACTCTCATTCAGATTTGTTCAAATGAGGTCACTGGGTCAAATAGTTGCGAAACCAGGGCCATAACTCTATTCCTCCCTAGTAATTCTTACAACGACTTCTTGTCCAGAACCATTGGTCCGATTTAGCTAATATTTGGTATGGAGGGTCCTTGGGTGACTGGTGTTCAGATTTTTTCAAATGAGGTCACCCGGTCAATTAGTTGAGAAACCAGGGCCATAACTCATAGTAATTCTTAGAATGACTTCTTCTAAAAAAAATATTGGGCCGCACTGGGGTTCAGATTTGTTCAAATGGGGTCAATGTGTCAAATAGGGGCAGAGTCCGGGACATAACTCTAAAAAAAATAATTACATTTTAGCATTTTGACCTTTGATTTTGTTTTAGACACATCACAGCTACCCCACAAAACCCTCCCCCACCGCACCTCCTGTTGCTGCCACACCACGCTGTACCATACCATATTATCTCTGCCTAGTTCACCCCATTAAAATCCTTGTTTTGATCACAGCTGTAGGAGTATCACAAAGCTGTTTGTTCAGTCGTTAAAACCTAATTATCAAATGTCAACACCTCTCCTCAAGACATACTGGTAGCTGATGGTTTCATGAATGGAATTATTCCCAGAGAATGCACTGGCTTTCAAGGTCATGGGAATTTTGTTAAGCTAATGTAGTCAGACATTCAAATAAATCATGTATGTCATATTCTCGCAGGGATGTCCCCACAGTGTTGGGGGAGGGGGATATTGACAGATTTGTTCAATGAAATGTAATTTTGAAGCTCACCTGAGACGAAGCTATAGTCATCACTTCTCATCTGTCACCTGTTCATCTGTCTGTCCATCCATCCATCTGTCAACAATTCTTTGAACTTTTTCTCTAGATCATAAGACTGAATGGGTTCATATTTGGTGTGGATGTTCCCTAGGTGACTCACATTCAGATTTGTTCAAATGAGGTCACTCTGTCAAATGGTTGTGAAGCCAGGGCCATAACTCTTGCCCTCCATAGTAATTCTTAAAAACGACTTATCATGTACCATCAGGTTGAATGGGTTCATATTTGGTATGAAGGGTCCTTTGGTGACTGTAGTTCAGATTTGTTCAAATGGGGTCACCTGGTCCAAGCAAAGGACAGTTTTCCTCTTAATATGCTTCCTTCACACGGACCATCAGGTTTATTTTACTGATATTTAGTATGAAGGGTTCTTTGGTGTCTGGGATTCAAATTTATTCAGATGGGGTCACCAGGTTAAATAGGGTGGGACCAGGGACATAACTGTATGTCTCTATAGTAATACTTAAAATGTCTTCTCGAGAGGTTGGACAATTTAGCTCACATATAGTATGGAGGATCCTTTAGTGACTGAGATTCAGATTTGTTAACATGAGGTCAACCCATTAAGAAATGACGGGGCTATGGGGACTTAAGACTTTTGTGTCTAATACAATCATTAAAATACAAAATTCATTAAAACATCTACCTTGGAACTACCTGACTGATTAATCTGACATACATATTGTGTTTTTGGGTCCATGGATAATTGGGCTTTAACCCTTTGGAGAGTATCTGTAACGTCATATATACATGACGTCATGAGTAAATTTAACGTCAACGTCATAGCAATAATTATTAACAAGTTCGGGTCAAAAGTGTCAATAATTCGTTTTAATTTATGTGCATTTTTTGTTAACGTGTGTTATCATAATCATTTGCACTTATACATTCGGGACATTATATTAATCAAAATAGGTCCTATACAAATCATTTATAAATCATATGATTTATTGAAGTTATGTCTACATAAAATAACACTTCCTGAAACGACATATATGTCGTTCTACTCCTCAACCGATAGACGACATATACGTCGTTCTACTCGCCAAAGGGTTAATCATGTCTAAATGGTTTTACAAAAAGGCGCTTGTGAGATTGGAAATTTCCAACAATTGAGAAAGTTTGAGATGTCGGTTGTGAAATTCCAACCTAAGACTTGAGAGTCTGGAGCCCGGTAGGGAGGGGACATGTTGAGCTGGAGGAGGAGGGGGGGTGATCAGTAGTGTACAGTTGGTAATTTAAAGGTAGATATTCACTGATCTACATACATGAAGCCTCTCTAGCCACATATCCTGTTTAGATCTAATTCTTTTAAAGTGATTATGAAAAGTTCTGACTGTTGTGGTCTCCAGAGTCCCAGTCTTATCAGTCTTTGCAGTCTGGTGAGCGACCCCACAGTCTTTGACTGTCTTGTTTCATCCATCTGCCTAAGTATCTCAGCAATCGGTTTTTATGTATGCCCACACAGGCCACACTAGGCGGTATAATGCGTATGTCACATGGGGTATGTACTGTCCAGCTCTTGTTAATGGAGACTTGAAGTTTCATAGATACATGGCTCTGGAGGCATTTGTAGCATTGATAACATTCGTGACATTATTATCTGATAGTTTACATGCCCCTTTCTGAATTCTATCTTCATATACCTTTAATTTGATACTTCACATGACAGGGGTTACAGGGTTATTTCCTTCCAAAACTTCAGAATATTCGACAGACAGACTAAATATTATGCTAATTAGCTACTAATTAATTCAATAATTTGCTAATTAATATTCAATAACAGTTAACTAAAATATTATGGTAGAATATACTAGAAATGCCTCATCATTCGGGTGAAAATTATTTCCACAATTTAAACAAAATAATCATGCCTATATTGTGAGATTAACTATGCTCCATCTGTGGTAAAACCAAAGAAATTACTAATTTGCATAATAATGAGCATCATTATATGCTAATTAACCTAAATAGTATGCATAACTCATTAGATATTCAAGTTTTCGTACTTAATATCAAGCATATACAATGAACATCAACTATGTTAAGTTTCGTTGCTCTACCTTAAAAAATATCCAAATTACAATTAACTCTTTCGCTGCCACTCAGCACCACAGACAGATTCCCCACTGCCAAGCATACAATACATGTATACAAGCATTATGGGTGTATATAAGTAACATAGGGTATCTCAAGTATCGCTCGGAATAATGTATTGAAACTTCATATGTGACTAGACATAGGCATCGCAAGTTCATAGCCACTCACGCCACCACCATAGAGGTCATGTGACCTTGGCGGCCATATTGGTCTACACACTAATGGCTGTGTTTGATGCCTATTCATGCATATATGCCTTATATGGGTGCTATCTAAGCAGAAAATTGCCAGATATTGGTCATTCTTAACATCTATTTCTCACATTAGTTGTCATATTTCAGGGAGGGACCCCTACCCGTACAAAATGTGCTATATATATACCCATATTTGAATAGGTCACGTGACCGTGGTGATTACCATGAACTTATGCGTGAGTTGTCACATATACCATGTACATACATGTATAGGTGCGGGTAATGCATTAACATTTCAATATATCGTAAATGTCTGACTTATGTTGTTGGACCATATAGATATATTGATATGTTGGAGCCACATTGGCCACCTCAAATTAGTCAGGTGACCTTGGTGGCCATCTTGAATCTACAAATAACACCAGTATGTTTTGGGCATTTTCCGACTTCATTGTGTTATAATCATTTGATGAACATATCATATTGGGTTGGTTGCTGTATTTGAGTTTCCATTTTATATTATTGGTAAAAATGTGATAGCTAGAGATACACACTTGACCTATGAAAAGACCACGTGACCATGACATCACCAAGTACCCTTATATAAAGGTTCGCGTTATATAGTCCTATATACAGAGACTGCCTCTAATCTGCACTATCTCACACGTTTCCTGGTGTTATATAGTCTGGAACTAATAAAAATGTCATGTATGTGCCCATCACTGGAACTCATATATGCCTCATATTCACTGGACGGCCATATTTACACAACATGTACCCGTCCTGCTGGCAGCATGTACCCGATTTCGACTCAAGTCGCTATCGGCAGTGTATGGGTAATTCGACTGTAGTTGCGATCGGCAGTGAAAGAGTTAATAAACTGAATTTTAAAGGGAAATAGCCTCCAAAAAGTGGTGCCATTATCCAGGTCAAACCACCTTCAAACCCATACAAATGTCCATTGCCCAATGGCATGATTTTCACCAAAATGCGGCAATTGTTTGACACATTATTGATCACACACCAAGTAATACTTCTCCTTTTGTCAAACTTTTGGTACCGAAATGATCAGAAATGTACACTCTTTTCCATGAAATATAATTCAATAAACAACATTACTATGACTGAACTCTCTACCTTGGCATCCCAGTTGTGCGGAAAATTTGTGTGAGGGAGAATTATCAGTCAACTCAGAAAATTTCTATCCCTGGCGAAGGCCACCCCTGAAGGTGTATAATGCGTGATATGGATATTTAGTAAGCCATGACAAAAATTTAATATGGAGCTATTGTGTCACATGCATATCTTGTAGAATATTTGAAAGAATAGGATCACAAAAGGCTCATGTCATAATACATGGCATGTACAGTCCCATAGCATAGTAGGCCTATGTCTGATCTAAAACAACCATATACATGTATAATGTTGTGACCATTGGTTGTTAACCAAATAAAAATTGGATATATATAATATATATATCTGAACAAATGAAATCATTGGTTGTATGATGGTTGTAATTTGACAAATTGGTGTGATTAATTCCAACTCAAACAATGGTATAAAGAATTCACTCATTCTCCAAGGATACCTGGAGATTGGAATGTAAGAGGACGTTAGACTGTGTGAGATTATCACCAATAAATTTGATATGGCAATATGTCCTGTAAAATCTGAAAAAGTGTGGCCAGATTGCTGAATCTGATTGCTGTAAGCTTATATATTCCATGTACAGTTAGAATTGCTGCCATTTATACTTGACAATACATGATGTACTCTCATGCAAAATCAGAATGAACTCATGAACGAGGTTTCAATCTTTTCAAACACATCACGATTGCAGAAGACTTTGTCTGTGACCAACAAGACGTGCGAAACCATGTCGGGATATTCATTGTTGAAATATGCATGTATGTGACCTCGCCAATGCATATACATATCAGATCGAATCATTGTGGAAGTCAGTGTGGAAGTACATGCATCTGGATAACATGTTGGTCGGAGTGCTATCGTAGTGCCGTCACGTTTTGTGAATATTATTCACTCGCAACATCGTTACATGCACATGCATGTATTAGGCCAACACCATGGTATGACAATGGGATTGTTCCATTGGGGCATAGAAATTGTATACATGCAGATGTCAAAGTTGGCTGGTCTGCCTTCATATAGTTGACTATGTCTCCAGATCAATCTCCCTAAGGCCATACGTTAATGCAATAATGGAGTCTACAAACTCCGGATCAACATGCACAGGCACCCTATGTAAGCGCTTGGCTTATTGAAGAATTGAGCCAAATGGCAGGAACATCCCCATAAAGGCGTTCTACTTTATTATTCTAAATAATGACTTGGAGATCTTTCTCCATGATTATCATTGCTGACTTGAGAGTGGCAGTGCATGAGAATATGACAGTAACTATTTACGGACATTCAGCATGTCGTGATCAGATCAGATTGAAAGGAATCAATGTTTTAACTTACAGTGATTGCCGTAGTTATCACACTCTACATGTAAACCTCAAAATGGGATGGCTTGAGGTCAGTCAGTGACGTACATGCATGCCACAATGTGGAAAAAGAATGGATAGATCGAACATCAATCAAGAAACTCATGGCAAATGTTTGCACGGGAAAAATCTTACCCTATTTGCAGTGACATTGTAGCTAGATGCCATGTATTTTTATATCTGCCTATCAATGATAGGAGATTAATGTTCTATTTATATTGACAGAGTTACAACACGAGACTAGGCTGCATGTTCATGAAAATCTCCTGGTCAGATGCAGGAGTTCTCTTGTGTGTTTAGAATTGAACCCGCCTGAGCAATACATTAATAAAATAAAGACTAATTTAAGCTGATCAAGTGAAAATAATTCAAGAACAGGCGAGGATATACCACCACATCGTGGTTATACTATCAACAAAGGCGCAATCAGGTAATGCCTCGCTGCTCTGACAACCGTAATGCATCAAGCTCGCTGTCCATGCCAGAGATTTAAGTGACCACTACAGTCGTGGTCAAAACAACTTGATGTGCACGTGTGTCCAATATATAACCTCGACAAGCAAAGAGAATATATTGCTAATATGACAACACAAGTGAAGTATTTCACCACTACCAGCGTGGCAAAAAGCACAATGAAAATGCATCTCCAAGCGAAGCTATATAACAGCGCACAGACCTCGTAATCAAAGTCGTGAGCACAGTCATAAAGTGTATTCAAAAAACCTCCACAAGCAAAGCTTTATGAAAACTCAATTACCTCTAAAGAAGAAGTCATGAGCACAGACACAAACAAAGCCTCAAAAACGAAGCTTTAGGAAAACGCAAAGACCGTCTGTCAGTACAACAAAGCCTCTACAAGGGAAGCTTTATGAAAGTTCATAAAAGCTCATGGACTTCTACTGGCGATGTCATGCATGATCACACAGAGTGGACAGTATAGAGACCAACTGAATAATGTGACTTCTTGCGTCGCTCGCAGTTAGCACAATGATTAGTGAAACCACTGCGCAGCAGGGACCAGCCTAGACATGATTTACAGGGCAAAGTGACTTCTCCCTGTCACAAAAATAAGGCAAAGTGGGCGTTCAATAAGGCGAAGTGGGTTGGCAAAATTGAAATCGGCCCGCACTGTAGTCGCCTATAGAACGAAAATAGGAGATATGTAATACTTAAATTAAAATGATGAAATAATGGTTCAAATGTGGAAACTTTATGTTCAAATCATCTCTCTAATAACTATGAATAATGTCCAAACATAATTTGTGAGAGAATGGTAGCATTTTATATAATAATTTTGGAAGAATGGCATTTTTACAAGCGCTTACGAATAAGAAAAAAATAAAAATTACACAATGCTTATGAATGTGAAAAAAATGCTTAACGAAACAAAATCTGGGAACATTCTCACTCATTAAAGGTGCCTGACCTGGGTACAGATATTAATATGTTGCCAAAATCAATTTGTTTTCAAAGTTATTCTGGCCTTTACAAAATTTAACAAAGCCAAAGGGGTGATAATCTGACATACATGTAAGGTGTAGAGTTGTAATCTTCAGGTGTGATAATCTCAAAATCACAAGTCACTGTGGACACCTGACGATGTATTCACAGTTGTCTGTGATCAACACTCAGGTGTGAATATGCTCCCAAATCGGATTAATACAGATGTTAATAGTAAATATGGTGTTATCTAAGACAGTGTCAATTGATAACTGGGTTCAATTAATGTTGGCATTAAATTAGGATGAATATTTTGCCGATTTTCGTCTGTCAACTTCGGAAATTTCAGGGCGACTTAAACTTCGCCCGGCTGCAAAGTTAGGGCGAAGTGAGCAAGAATAGGGAAACTTCTTTGCCCACGTTGCCCTCTCGGCTGGTCCCTGCTGCACAGCACTATCTCAATTGTTCCCAGAAGTGAATCTATGACAAAATATAATTTGTTATTTTCTATGTAATATAAGCTTATTTTTTCCTATTTGTTTGGTACAAACTTGAAAGTTTTATTATTTTTCGCTCAGTTTTAAATTCGCGCACTGATGGGTGCACAAAAAATAGTACTGTGCGAATTTAAATAGGAGTACCATAAGGTATTGGCTTTTTTCATCTTAGAACATTGAGTATTCTCGGTTCCCAAATGTTAACACCAGATGAGGTTGCTTGAGAACCATAATACTTGGTATGTGACTAATTGGCTCCAAACACAGACTGAGTTCGAAAAGATGGATGTTAAATATTTTTTATTTGCTGTCTGATCTCCACAAAAACATCTCACATATTCATTTGTAAAATGCCAATTCCATTACAGACAGCTGTTTTTGTAGCTTATGTGAGACCATTTTGAATGACAATTGCGGCCCTAGTAAAATGACAAGAGCATTGCTTGCTTCTCTTGATGATTTAGCATGCAGGGTCTGCCTTATTAATCAGCACAAAGCTCCATCCATGTCACTATCAACTTGAACTTCAATTTCATTGGCAGTTTCATATGTTTTGATAAAGCGGAACTTGTCAACATAGCAAACACATAAAAATATAACAGATGATTGTTTCCACTCAGATTCAGCTCTTATGGGATAAGAAAATTTAGTTTCTAAAGAACTGCCAGCTTCACTCATCCTTAGTTAGTCCTAGTATTTCATGACAATGGAGCTTCCTCAAATTTTGAGAAAACCCTGTGCCAATCGGCAATGCAGTCTCTTATATATGCGAGTCTCCCATAGGAAGCCTTGCATATATAAGAGAATACATTGGCCTAACAATATTGACATTGACCTTGTAAGCCAGTGCATTCTCTTATATAATTTTTATGTGAGGCTCACTGTGGGAGACTCGCATATATAAGAGAATGCACTGGCTACATCATCTTTAATGCTGTACCACTGCTGCTCCCGTCATGAAAGGGTTAAACTGTTTTATTGGAAGATCTTAATCCCCAAACATTTTGAATCTAAGCATAGATACATAAGCACATATTTTACTTGTTAAAGGGGTACTGTACACTAAATCTGGCCATTTATGGAACCATCTCCTTTTATACTCAACAGAATATGTTTGCAACAAATGAATGAATTTGAACCATGGATTAGTGCAAAATACTCTCATATTCATATCTCATATTCGATGCAAACAACACGGTAATTATATGAAAATGAATTTATGGCTGGAGTCATAATTCATTTTTGTCCCCCGAAAAATTTATTTTCGGGGGACTATAGAAACTGGCTCTGCCCGTCCGTCCGTCCGTCACATTTTGAATACCTTCATGGTGTAATCATCTCCTCCTACAGATTTCATCCTACAGATTTGAAACTTCAGAATATTGTTGCCCATATATTGAAGATGTGCAACATGTATATAGATGACGAAAAAATTATTTTTTGACAGAGTTATTAACCCTTTTCGACTTAGAAAAATTTCAACATTTTTTATAATTTTCTGTAGTCAGGCCACCAGGTCACGGATGCGTGTTTTGGCGTATAAAGTTTTTTTCTCTTCGGATTTTGTAAATTCAGGTATCCGACATCAAGATTTAATCGGCTGGCCATCTGTCAGCCTTGAGCAATTTTTAGCTCACCTGAGACGAAGTCTCCGGTGGAGCTATAGTCATCACTCCTCGTCCGTCGTCCGTCTGTCTGTCTGTCCGTCCGTCAACTTTTTTAGCTCACCTGAGACGAAGTCTCCGGTGGAGCTATAGTCATCACTCCTCGTCCGTCCGTCCGTCCGTCCGTCCGTCTGTCCGTCCGTCAACTTTTTTTAAAAACATCTTCTCCTCTGAAACCATCATACCAAATTAGTTCATATTTGGTGTGGATGTTCCCTAGGTGACTCTCATTCAGATTTGTTCAAATGAGGTCACTGGGTCAAATAGTTGCGAAACCAGGGCCATAATTCTATTCCTCCACAGTAATTCTTACAACAACTTCTTGTCCATAACCATTGTGCCGATTTAGCTAATATTTGGTATGGAGGGTCCTTGGGTGACTGGTGTTCAGATTTGTACAAATGAGGTCACCCGGTCAATTAGTTGAGAAACCAGGGCCATAACTCATAGTAATTCTTACAATGACTTCTTCTACAAAAATATTGGGCCGAATTAGCTTATATTTGGTACTGAGGGACCTTGGGTGACTGGGAATCAGATTTGTTCAAATTGGGTCACTGGGTCAATTAGGGGCAGAGCCAGGGACATAACTCTAAAAACAAAAAATTACATTTTTGCATTTTGATCATATTTGGGGTGGATGTTCCCTAGGTGACTGTCATTAATATTTGTTCAAATGAGGTCACTGTGTCAAACAGTTGCAAAACCAGCGCCATAACTATATTCCTCCTTGGTAATTCTTATAACGACTTCTTGTCAATAACCATTAAGCCGATTTAGTTTATATTTGGTATGTGGGGTCATTGAATGACTGGGGTTCAGATTTGTTCAAATGGGGTCACTGGGTCAAATAGTGGTGGAGCCAGGGCCATAATTCCCCAAAAAATAATAAAAAATTCAGGAACTCCTTGATCAATTTAACATACAAACAAAAAATATCACCCCCCTCACATGACCCAGAACCCCACCCCCAACCAACAGCATTCCACCCTATCTCATATCCTAACTCACAGGTAAATAAAGTATATTTATTTAAATTCCCATTACAAGGCAACTCTCCTATGAACTGATAGACATGACACATGGCAAGGCAGATAGAGAGATAAAGAGAGCTTATGCAGCCTTAGACAGAGTCCCCAGGGAGTGTATTCATGTCATCCATAATTTAAATGAGATTAATGGTGTTTAACTGTTATCAATGAAGCACCCTTGTTGTTTATATTATCACTCAGTGGTCATTAAAATCAGATTAATTTCATTTTCTCAAAGAGTGCCTGGCATTTGTAGAATGAGGTTCCCAGAGGGTGAATTTAGTGACGCTATCCTACACAGCAGGCTAGCATAACCAAATACACCCTCTGAGAACCTTATTCCGCTTAGGCCTCATCTTCTGGGAAGTATCTATAGTATCAAATTTACATTGTTGTTAGTTAAATTTCCCTTCTAGGAAGTTTCTGTATCCCTTAATTTGCAGAAGATAAAATTCATGATTGAGGTGCCCAATGGGTGAACATCACCAATTTCAACTGGGGAACTTCAATCTTATTCTAGGTCTTCCATAGCAGTTGAGGGCCTTATCAGAATGAGGTCCCCAGAGGGTGAATTTAGTGATACTAGCCCGCTGTGCAGGATAGCCTCACTAAATTCACCCTCTGGGTACCTCATTCTGCAAATAACAGACAGACTATTTCAAAGCTTGATTCAAGGCTAGCATCACCAAATTCACCATTTGGGGACCTCATTCTGCTTAGGCCTCATCTTCTGGGAAGTATCTATAGTATCAAATTTACATTGTTGTTAGTTAAATTTCCCTTCTAGGAAGTTTCTATATCCCCTAATTTGCAGAAGATAAAATTCATAATTGAGGGGCCCAATGGGTGAACATCACCAACTTCAACTGGGGAAATTTAATTTTATTCTAGGTCTTCCATAGCAGTTGAGGACTTTATCAGAATGAGGTCCCCAGAGGGTGAATTTAGCGTCACTAAATTCACCCTCTGGGGACCTCACTCTGCAAATGACAGACACACTATCACACTATTTCAAGGCTTGTTGTATAATACATTGTGTTGCTTGAGGCCAGGCATACACAATGTAGGAACAGACACGCTTTTTGTGATGCTATCCGGCACAGCAGGCTAGCATCACCAAATTCACCCTCTGACGACCTCATTCTGCTTAGGCCTCATCTTCTGGGAAGTATCTATAGTATCAAATTTACATTGTTGTTAGTTAAATTTCCCTTCTAGGAAGTTTCTATATCCCCTAATTTGCAGAAGATAAAATTCATAAATGAGGTGCCCAATGGTTGAATATCACCAACTTCAACTGGGGAACTTAATTTTTATCCTTATCATATTTGTGAAAATGGGATCACAAAGTCAAATAAGGGCAGAGCAAGAGACTTAACGATTTCACTACATAGTAATTCTTAAAATATGTTTGCAAGAACTAGTTGGCTTATATAGAATGGAATGTTCTTCCTTGACTGCAATTCAGATTAATGGGGTCACCTGGTCAAATAGGGGCCAAGCGAAGGACAGTTTCCCTCTTAATATGCTTCCTTCACAAGGACCATCAGGTCTATTTGACTGATATTTATGATATGTATGAAGGGTTCTTTGGTGTCTGGGATTCAAATTTATTCAGATGGGGTCACCAGGTTAAAAGGGTGGGACGAGGGACATAACTATATGTCTCTATAGTAATTCTTAAAATGTCTTCTCAAGGGATTTTGGACTATTTAGCTTACATATAGTATGGAGGAATCAGGAAGATCCTTTAGTGACTGAGATACAGATTTGTTAAAATGAGGTCAACCTGTCAAGAAATGGCAGTCTATGGGGAGTTAACACTTTTGTGTCCAATAAAATCATAGAAATACCAAATTCATTAAAACATCTACCTTGGAACCACCTGACTGATTGGTCTGACATACATGTATTGTGTTTTGGGTCCATGGATAATTGGGCTTCAAACATGTTTAAATGGTTTTAGAAAAAGGCGCTTGTGAGATTGGAAATTTCCAACAATTGAGAAAGTTTGAGGTGTCGGTTGTGAAATTCCAACCTAAGACTTGGGAGTCTGGATCCCGGTCGGGAGGGGACTTGTTGAGCTGGAGGAGGGGGGTGATCAGTAGTGTACAGTTGGCAATTTCAAGGTGGTTTTTTACCAAGCTACATACTTGAAGTCTCTCTAGCCACATATCATGTTTAAATCTACTTCTTTTAAAGTGATTATGAAAAGTGCTCACTGTTTTGGTCTCCAGAGTCCCAGTCTTATCAGTCTTTGCAGTCTGGTGAGCGACCCCACAGTCATTGACTGTCTTGTTTTTATAGCACCCTAAAAAGTATACACCCCCCCCCCCCCCCATTTTTTCCCAGACGTAAAACCACAGTTACTTGGAATTTATTGCAAATTCACATGACTAATCTAGTAAAATGTATACAAATGTATATATTTTCATGAAGCTATGACATAATGACACTATTTTGGGCCAAAATTGAAACTCACCATCCAAGATGGCCACCAAAATGGCCGCCGGAAGTTGAAAATATGACATTTCACAAATATCTTCTAGATCAGTTCATGCTGTTTGGAACTGGTTGAGTAATATGACTTTATTGTGTATTTTGTATATTAACTGATCATTGGAGCAATTAAATATGCAATTATTGGTCCGCTTGTGACCCCTCAAAAATTCGATTTTACAGAACGCGGTATAAAATTTCACAAAAAATCACAACTGGGATTCTGGTCATATTTCAACAAGAAATGAACAGAAGGTTGCAATTAAGTGAGGCATACCATTACCTATGCATATTCCAACTCACTGGAACCAAAATTCTTACTTTGGCTCAAAATGGCCACCAAAATATGGAAAATGGTAAATATTGCCCTAGGGTGTCCTGCAATCGCTTACAAGTTGTGGTTGATGTACAGAATTGGCTATTGTGCCTCCTATACATTGAATACTAACATGACTGCTGCACCATGGTTAATTGTTATTGTTGTCACCACTGACATCACCAAAAATATTGGACTTTTCTCTCAAAAACTTGACATAAATATCGGCAAAAATTAACTTTTCAGGTTTGGACCGTTTTTTTCTAGTAAAATGTAACTATCTTTGGATTGAAAGGTGTTTATTGTATTGGTCTATCTTAAATGTGTCACACTGCCGTGTTTATAGACCAAATTGCTCTTAAGATGGCTTCCAAAATGGCAACCAAATTGGTAATAAGTTATTTTGTTTACATATATCATTATAACATTATATATATAACATTATTCACTGCGTTATCCGAAAAGGATGCAAATTGTCACTCACTTGGTTATTATACGTGTTAGTTAATTAACTGACAACTAAATGTTCTATTATGGTTGTCACAGTTCCGTATGGGGCATGACAAATTCATTTTAAAGTATGGAATTTTGCGGAGAGCCTCTTTTGTGATTCTGACCATATTATTGAAAGGAAATGGGCAGAACTTTGAGACGGAACTGAGATAAACCATAATATGTGGCTCTTCTAGTCCATTATGATAAACCAATATCAACTGGATACAGGATGGATGCCAAGATGGTAGCCAGGGAGTTACTCTATGATCATAGGTGAAGTGAATAGGTATACATGGAGTTAGTGTCAGTCTGAGTAAACTCATACCTAAATATTCATTACAACATTGAATATTAGGTCTGACGGATAACATCGCTATCTCATTTCCAAGTACTCGGGATTCCGTAATCTGATTGATTGCGTAAATTATTTTCCGTCCAATGAAACCGTAGGGGTTAATAAACAAGTGTTAGTGGGCAGAGACTCCCATAATGTCACCTCTAAATATAGTAACAGAGCGGAATTTCGTCGGTACGATTCCGATTAATTTGAAGGATGTGCTGGACCTTATAGATAGGCCTGCGTATGGTACCAACTTGGCCTCCCATAAATATAAATAGAACTCACTCATGTCCGTGTATTTGATTTACTTTATTGTAACATGGTTGCAAATCAAATTATTTGTCGTAAAAAAGTCATCTGAAAGTTAAACACCGAGGAAATGACTTAATTTTATGCTTTTAAATAGTTCTAAAGGCGACTAAAGCATCATTTTTTATGACGACCTTATTTTTTGCTCTTGGATGCAGCTTTTCCGTTGATGCAGCGAGTTCATCTCCCGAAAAAGAATAGTCGCACACACGACAAATATTATCTTCTGTAAGTTTATGTCGCGACACAGGCCTTCTATGGGTTGATGAGTCGGCCATTGTTATTGCGAAGCACAACAAATAACACGCGGGGACACCTGTCAATCATCGATGTATTTTTTTTAATCTGTGACGTCATTTTGGGGAAGCTCTTCGCTGAATAGAAATGGTTTTGGCGACATTAGCTCCAGACTCTATATTTCAAATATAGAGTCGACGTTCACCCAGACTGAGTTAGTGTATGTCATGAATGATGTGAATATGTATACAATGTGTGACTATATGGTTATGAGTGTGTTGCCCATAGTGACATGTATATTATTATTATTAACTTTTGTAGAGCGCCTATTTCATAGGCGCTGTTACATAAGATATGTGATAAAAAAAAGAATATATATATATATAAAAGAACATCATACTATAGGATAAAAGAGCAAACACGCGGATAAAATAAGTCTAAGAGATGGCAAATCCTAAAAAATCACAGATATAAATTAATGGTTAAAAAGTCATTCGAAGAGAAGCTCCAGATAAAGTCAGTTAAAAATTTCAGTTGAGTCCATAAGCTATTTTAAACAGATGTGTCTTTAAAAGTTTACGGAATTCTAAACGATCATCCGTAAGCCTCAGAACGTCCGGGAGTTTGTTCCACAACGTTGGAGCTGTGATGGAGAAGGCTCTGTCCCCTAACTTAGGATGGTTTGAGTTGGGAAGTGTTGGAAATCTCTTCCCGTCTGATCTTCGCTGCATCGAACCTGAAGTCTTTAAACATACTAGCGCTTTGATGTAGTCGGCCGCCGTTCCTTCAAGAGCACGAAATGTGATCAATATGATCTTGAATTGGATCCTGTATTGGATGGGCAGCCAGTGGAGATTTTGCAAGACTGGACTCATCTCTGTCCTTCTCTGTACCCTCGCAACAATTCTAGCAGCAGTTTTTTCAACTCGCTCCAATTTCGCGATGAGTGAGCTAGTGATGCCGAACAAGCAATCTAGCTTGCTGCTCACAAGTGACTGGACAATTGATTTAGTTGCCGAAACCGAAAAGTATTTTCTTATTTTACCAATATTTCTCAAATGATAATTACATGCTCGACATACATTATTTACATGAGCGTCCATAGACATGTTGGTATCGAACATAGCTCCGAGGTTGCGAATGGATTCACTTGACATGATGGAATTGGAATCGATCTTAATAAGAAGAGGAGAATCAAGTTTTGCTAGCTGATGTCTGGTTCCTATAACTATCATAGGTATACAGGGAGTGGTCATGGTCAGGTGTGGGGTGAATCGGTATGCATGGAGTGACTGTATGGTGTATAGTTGTGTGTATCCTGTACGGGTGCACCCGGTGTGCCTGTATGGACATTGATGTGGTGTATGGATATAGCTACATGGTCATCTATGTGTTGATTATGTATATATATGGAGTGACTGTAAGGTCATGGGTGGGATGTACATGTGTTTTCTGTATGATCATGGATGGGGTGTGTGGATAAATAGTGTGTGATTTTATGGTTACGGTTAATGTGTATGGTATACATATTCACCTCACCATTGGCCATGTCACTCACTGTATCCCTATTTGTCACACCGTAGCCGAAGAGCCACTCAAGATATACTAATACACCCCAGCCATGTCAGTATAGTGACTCCATGTGTGCATATGCACATCATCCATGGCCATATAGCCACTCGCTATATACACATACACCTCGCCCATGACCATATAGCAACACGTGTGTATACCCGCATAACCTACACATGACCATACCGCCACAAGTCGCCAAGCAGGAACACCAGGTATACTCACACACCTGACACATGACCATTTAGTCACTCGCTGTATAGATACATGTATGTATTCATTACATTTATGATTATACAGTCACTCCTTGTATACCTACTCATCTCACCATTGACCATAGTCACTACCTGTATACATATTCCACACACAGTCATATAACCACTCGATATATACATATGAAGCCCACCCTAGACCATAGAGTCACTCCAGGTAATATATATACACCTCACCACTGGCCATTCAGTCCTTCCATATACACAAAAACCCGCACACACGACCACTCATACCATCCATACGTGCATATACACCTCACACATGACAATTCAGCAACGCACTGTATAATCATACACGCCATCCATGATCATACAGCTATTATATAAATCCCTACACACCCACCAATGATAATACATCCACGAGATATATACATATACATCCCATCCGTTACCACAAGGACACTCCCTATATACCCACACGATAATGTCCACCCAGCTTACTCCAGGTATGCATACACTTCAGACATGACAGTACAGTCATTCCATGTATACCATACACATTACCCGTAACCATAAAATCACTCACTATTTATCCACACACATACATCCCACCCATGACCTTGCAGTCACTCCATATATGCATACATCAATACATAGATGTCCATGTAGCTATATCCATACACCACATCAATGTCCATACAGGCACACCAGGTGCACCCGTACAGGATACACACAACCATACACCATACAGTCACTCCATGCATACCGATTCACCCCACACCTGACCATGACCTCTCCCTGTATACCTATACATCTCACTATGGACAACACACTCATAACCATATAGTCACTCATTGTATACATATTCACATCATTCATGGCATACACTAACTCCATGTATACCTATTCACCTCACCTATGATCATAGAGTAACTTCCTGGCTACCATCTTGGCATCCATCCTGTATCCAGTTGATATTGGTTTATCATAATGGACCAGAAGAGCCAAATATTATGGTTCATCTCAGTTCCGTCTTAAAGTTCTGCCCATTTCCTTTCAATAATATGGTCAGAATCACAAAAGAGGTTCTCCGCAAAATTCCATACTTTAAAATGAATTTGTCATGCCCCATACGGAACTGGGACAACCATAATAGAACATTTAGTTGTCAGTTAATTAACTAACACGTATAATAACCAAGTGAGTGACAATTTGCTACCTTTTCGGATAACGCAGAGAATAATGTTATATTTATAATGTTATAATGATATATGTAAAAAAAATAACTTATTACCAATTTGGTTGCCTTTCAATCCAAAGATAGTTACATTTTACTAGAAAAAATGGTCCAAACCTGAAAAGTGAATTTTTGCCGATATTTATGTCAAGTTTTTGAGAGAAAAGTCCAATATTTTTGGTGATGTCAGTGGTGACAACAGTAACAATTAACCATGGTACAGCAGACATGTTAGTATTCAATGTATAGAAGGCATAATAGCCAATTTTGTACATCAACCTCAACTTGTAAGCGATTGCAGGACACCCTAGGGCAATATTTACAATCTTCCTTATTTTGGCAGCCATTTTGAGCCAAAGTAAGAATTTTGGTTCTAGTGAGTTGGAATATTCATAAGTAATGGTATGCCTCACTTAGGGAGCGTCTCAAAAGTCTTTGCGGAATCCGCAAATATTTTCCGAAACGTCGAGATTTCCGCAACGCTATCGTCTGAATTTTTCCGCAAATGTTCCGAAAAACGCCATGAGTTTTCCGCAAAATTACCGAAACGTTACATAAAGATTTCCGCAAACGCCATGAGTTTTCCGGAAAAATTACCGAAACGTTAAATAAAGATTTCCGCAAACATTCCGCTATTTTCCGCAAAGTCCGACATTGCGGAAAGTAATTTTCCGAAAACGTTGAAAATTCATGATGGGGGACTGGACTCCTCGTCGGAAGTAAATTTCGCCGGAATGGACATATCGCCGAAAGTCATTTTCGACGGAGTGACAGTTCGCCGGAATATTTTAATCCCGTAATTAGTCATTAGTGAAGACTGATTGACATAGGTATTATAATCCTGCGAACTGCTAATTAGTCATTAGTGAAGACTGTTTGACATAGGTACTATGAAAACAAACTTCGGGCTTCCTTCCTGGCACGTGTGATTATTACCATCATTTGTGTTTTACCGACAATACTGTTACCTGAGGTGTGTTCATAATTCATATTACATATTACAATTCACCCAAAGCCATTCTTCCTTCCTCGCACGTGTGATTATTACCATCATTTGTGTTTTACCGACAATACTGTTACCTGATGTGTGTTAATATTACATATTACAATTCACCCGAAGCCATTGGTGATCCGTAGTAAGTATGTTGTTTTAGCTGTGGTGATCCGTATAGTAACTAGGTTGTTTTAGCGACTTCCATATGGTAAATGTATATACATGTATATCACTGGCTTTACGACATTTACCATATCATCCAAAATGGATAGAACTACGAATGTTGAGTTGTGTATTGCTTGTCATAAAACTGTGTATGCGCACAATAATGCAATAACTTGCGATAAATGTCAGAAATTTTCAATTGTCCCACAATACACCTACATATAAGTAAATTTATTTCGGCGAACAGTCGTCTATTCCAGCGAAAAGTGGTATATCTCGGCGGCGGCGAAATGTCTTAAATTACGGCGAATAGTCCCGACCTTCTGCGAAGTTGTCGTCAGTTTCCGGCGAAGTGTCACAATCTCGGCGAAGTGTCCGGAAAATTGTTCCGGCGAAATATACTTCCGCAAATCGTGACGATAGCGTCGCAATTAAATCTCGAGACAAGACGCATCACAAACGCGAACCTGACACACAAGGCATTAAAGGGATTGACAATCAGCACTGTAAATATAATTGCTCGAATCAACAAACAAACGTGCTATATGATCATTCAATACACTGTATCCACAGTTTTATAAACTCTTCTATCATTACGATAGTTTTATCAGAATAGTTTCACTATTATCGTTTTATATACCCAATATACTGGGGTGCTTCTCACCTAAATGAAGGATTTCCATAACAAGCAATTAGCTACCAATCTGGACAAAACAAGTGTCCACTTAACCGCGGTGAGGTTTGTGTTTCCACCGCGGCCGAACTGCAACAACATCGCGGCCACACCGGCTAACTGCAGTTGGTCCGCGGTTTAATTGTCGTTCGGCCGTGGTGTAGGCCTATAATTGCCGTTCGGCCGCGGTATACTTGCCGTTCGGCCACGGTATACTTGCCTTTCGGCCGCGGTGTACTTGCCATTTTTAGAATGATGTTGAAAAACACAAAGAGGGCACTATAAATGTGGTTTGATTGAGCCCATTGTTTAGCCAGACGATCTATTCAGTGTGTTGGAGATCTGATACTTCAGGCGACAAGGTGTGATAATCTTATAAGTATATAGTCGACGTCCTACCGGCATACTAAATTAAATTACACCAATTTAAACTATAATTATTTGGTTTTAAATTACATTGACTACATCCGTCCATGTGGGCCTCCTTTTGGAATTTACTGCCGGCCAGAATATTCTTCACAATAACAAATAAAGAGCGTTTGTGCGTGGTAAGGTTTGTTCCGCCCGCGAACATTTTATGAACCTATTAAAGGGGCTTGTTACATGTGCCGGGACAACTTGGCTAGCCGAGTCAACTCGGTCTGCCAGGACAACTCGGTCGCGCTGTTAAATGAGTCGAGACAACTCGGTCAACCGGGACTACTCAGTTGACGTGCACAAAACTAGCTGTCAATCACCGAGTCATGGCGTAATGTGGGTGGTCATTAGACGTCACTCACATGACGCGAACATTCTATTGGCTGACGTGATGAAAGTCACAACGAATCGTGTAACGTTCCATGTCTAACCGGGATGACTCGCTGTTAGCATAGACTAAAAATCCTTCCTTCATCTATGCTGTTACATGGACCAAGTTGTCCCGGCTAACAGAGTTGTCCCGGCTATTCAATTCAATTAAGTTTATTCTGGTCGTCAATTATAGACATTACAGAAGAGTTGTATACATAAATACAATATATATGATTTCGGGAGTTAAATAGAGCGGTTAATTTATTACTGTTTGGTCTCTGATAGAAGTAGCTTTTCAGATATTTTATTCTTAGTTTGCTAAGTTCCCTACAATTCAGTACCATGTGGTATTCATCGCCGATTTCGAGATTACAGAGAGTGCAGATTCTGTCCGAATAATCCGTATTCGTCCAAGCGCCGAGTTTTTTGGGAGTTTGTGGTTTCTAGTGCGGAAAGCTAAATTATTGTGAGCTGCTCTATTATCATCAGGGGATATAGGTAATTCTCTCGTTCAAATTTGACTTTATAATCCTGCAAAATGCGAATCTGCTTGTACAGCGTAAACCGGAACCACCCAGCGCGCGGTGTATTATGGGAATTGGTGAAATCGAGCATTGTTGACCACCATTCTTGAATGTATGTTCAAATCTTTTCAATAGTTACTATAAAGACAAAGTCGCGGGGCATCGTGCCAGTGGACTTTTGATTAAACTTTAATGAGAATATCGCCGAGAAAGTGACATACAATCATGTTCACTCAAACAACGGTATACGATGTAGCAAACCATGTTAATTGTTACACAGTCCTCGTGCCCAATTTCTGAATAATTAATGCTGACGTAATTCGCGTGCACCTGGCATTTGAGAGATACAGATGCGCGCAAAAATAACGGCGA
The DNA here is from genome assembly GCA_032622095.1 of Siphonodentalium dalli. Taxonomy (NCBI): domain Eukaryota; kingdom Metazoa; phylum Mollusca; class Scaphopoda; order Gadilida; family Siphonodentaliidae; genus Siphonodentalium; species Siphonodentalium dalli. Next base: position 141,486,301 of record CP136063.1, on the reverse strand, counting down.
TTAACAAGTTCCCAATCAGGGGTTTTATTCACTTTTTTGTGGCAATGTTCGTAAGATTACTACTTTATATGGGCATATAATAGGTTTACCTCCTCTAAATGATATAAATATATGATATAGGTCATCAACTGACCACATTGGTAATCTTTATTGGCTTGTCAAAGTTACCCAAGTGTGTCAGTGTATGACCTGCTTATACTGAGATTTGTACTCAATTTCTACCCATTCCGTTTCTGACAGAATTATTAATTGAAGGTCACATTAATTTTCGCAGTTGAATTCACACAACATGTCCAGAAAAAAAGTGGTCGGATTAATTTGAATGGACATGTCTTCCAATGCAAATCGCCTGAGTAAACGTTACAGTTGCAAATATAGTTGGGTGTGACTTAATAATGCAGTATTGGGAACAATACTTATTTATCTGGCTGAAGATACATAATAGAATGTTGGTCTATTTTTCAATTTAAAAAAAATCAAGTGTAGCCGTATTAAAGAAAACAACATTCATTTACAGCTACTTATAACTAGTAGCCCATATAGGCCTATGCACGTGTACACGTGTCAGTTAAATATGACTGCTTCGCGTATAACCTTTGCACTGGAGATTTGTATCGAAATTTCCTGTGCTCTTTTAGTTTTTACTATCCATCAGGATTCATGAAAAAACTACGGAACGCTCTTTATTAAATTGTTAAGAGTAAAGCCGGGACCTAATGTATCTAAAATGTAATATGCAAATAAGTGTTTCGGAAGATAAAAAAAATATGTCATTCTATGGCGATAACTAGATTCGAAAATTGGCAGTATTATATACTATTACGACTGTATTAGGTATTAGGCAACATATATCATATACTTTAAGTGAAATATAAAGGATGCAGTCACACCTCATTGCATATTCTGGTCGTTAGCTAACGAAAACGGAATCCACAAAAGACATGCACTTTGCATGGGCAGAGCTCGATTTAACCAACCAGTGGCAACTCCATTCTGACTGGGATAGAGGCCGGGTGGGAACAACACCTGAAATACTATGATTGACGTCGGTGTTTGTTTGTTGTCTAACCACAATGCGACTATTAATGAAAGAAGTCAGTACACGCATTGCACGGACTTCAACGGGGAGGACAGTGTTGACATTGCAAACAGGGTCAAACTGACATCATTGCTATAATTAACTAGGTCAGCCGTGAACTTTTTCAGTGTCATGGAACTTGTTATACATGTGGCGATAATTGCGCACTCTCGTGTCAAATATATCTGAGTACATGTCAGGAGGTTTATATAGGGTACCGGTACTCACTCCCTGCATGCCATATACATGGTTCGTGCTTGTGAATTAAAACACGTTTTGACTATATAGCTGTGGCAATGACTGCTAGATGAAGCCATACCAAAAAATTGTCAAGGAAAAGTGTTCTAATTGCTGTATTGTTTTTATTAAGTTAATAAACACTGTAAACCTAATAAATAAACGAACCCAATAGCAATAGACCTATATACTCTAGTATGCGGTGATGTTTACGATTTTACCGGCCCGACACCCATGAATATATTCCGCAAATTGTCCGGAACGAGGTCCGCATGCATTCAAATTCCGATAACGTTAGGGTGAATCCTCAATTATTTCCGCAAATTCCGAAAGAGGAAACTAAAATTCCGATAACGTTGGGGTGAATTCCGCATTATTTCCGCAAATTCCGAAAGAGGAAACTAAAATTCCGATAACGTTGGGGTGAATTCCGAAAACGTCGGACGTATTCCGAAAAAAATCCGCAAACGTCGTCTTCTTTTCCGCAAACCTTAGCGCTATTTTCCGAAAGAAGGAACGTAATTACCGAACAATTTCCGCAAACAGTTTTCCGCAAAGTGTTCATAACGTCATTTGTTTTCGGAAAATACTTTCGAAATTCCGCAAAGACTTTTGAGACGCTCCCTTAATTGCATCCTTCTGTTCAATTCTTGTTGAAATATGACTAGAATCCCAGTTGTGATTTTTTGTGAAATTTTATACTGCGTTCTGGAAAATCGAATTTTTGAGGGATCACAAGCGGATAGGACCCCAATAATTGCATATTTAATGCTCCAATGATCAGTTAAAATACAAAATAAAGTCATATTACTCAACCAGTTCCAAACAGCATGAACTGATCTAGAAGATATTTGTGAAAAAATTTCATATTTTCAACTTCTGGCGGCCATTTTGGTGGCCATCTTGGATGGTGAGTTTCAACTTTGGCCCAAAATAGTGTCATTATGTCTTAGCTTCATGAAAATATATACATTTGTATACATTTTACTAGATTAGTCATGTGAATTTGCAACAAATTCCAAGTAACTATGGTTTTACGTCTGGTAAAAACTTGGGGGGGGGGGGCGTAAAAAAGTTGCAAGACGTGGGGGTCATTTTTTTTACACCCACCCACCCTTTCTTGCATTTTTTTTTCATAAAATTTTAGACACCCACCCCAAAACATCAAAGCTTTATGTTGGTCCCCTCTGTAAAAACGACCAACCGCTCTATATTGGTCCCTTCTTTGAAAGACCAAATTAAATGTTACTTCCTAGCTGTTAACAAACATGTGCAAAATTGAACTCTAAGCAATCAACAAAGGTAGAATATTATGTGATTATATTGGTAAATTTATAACCCAGCCTATTCATCTGTGTGAGTACAGCTGGGGAGTAGATGAAAAATATGTTGAATCCCCTGGAATGACAACAATAAATAACTAGGGCCAGTGTTAATAGGGCCTACAGTAGAATAAAAAATTACACAAACTTAAATTTATCTTTTTTCAGACATCAACCAGCATCAACTAGTAGGCCTAGAGCCTATAGTAATACCAAAAAGGAAAATGTGCATATGAACCAGTGTACGAATTAACTTTATGTATGCCTGCATGACTACCGACCCGACCTCGCATTACGACTTAGAACTAGGCCTAAAATAATGCTTAACCCTTTGAGTTTGAACGTTGATGGTCAATTTAGTGCCAAATCCATATACACAGATGTATATTACTGAGATTCATTTGGACAATCAGAGCTGAACTTTCATGTACTGGATGGAGTTCATGTGCAATAATAAATTCACACACATTCTGTACATGACCTTTATGTGTGCCTTCAACCTAGACCTCCTTGCATGCACATCATCTTATAAATATACAATAATTAAGTAAATTAATTTTTTCTTCTTTAATAATTTTCAAATTAGCCTGAATTAGACATTAAGTGTCATTTACATACTAGTATATGCGGGTAATTATGGGATATAATAATTACAAGTGAACAAAACTGTAATGTGTCCTGGCCCCTCTTCACATCTATTTAAATAATATTTTTATACTTTTCAGAAGACTATCCAAGGAAGGTTATATTTTTGTTTCTTTCAATAAATGTTATTAAAACTTTATTTCATGTCTACTTATTTACTTATTGATGGTTGTCAACAACACTGAAACAAATAATTTGACAATTCAAATAATTATTTGACAAAAGTATATTTAAAAATCAATTTAGTATACAAACACTGATACAAATATTTAGTTCATACATTACACTCATGCATCAACTAACTGTATGAGTAAAGTATAAGAATTATTGTAATATTCTGTCATGAGTTGTTAGCTGATATTGTCAGACTGCATTAAGTTCACCCTACCCTAGAGCTATCTGAGGTATTTTTTTATTGATCTACACCGTGAACTAGACAATTTTCAATATAAAAACTGCCAAGCAAGCTGAAACAGACACAATAAAAAAAAATTGCGCGCAAAAAAAATCAATGGAAATTTTGGGACCCACCCCCACAATATTCACTATTTTTCCATTTTATATCAACTTATGGGGGTAATTATAACAATATTGAATGTATTAGTGCTTCTCATATTGCAACAAGCCACAACAAATAAACAAATATGTTTAAAACAGTTGAACATATGTCAATGAAAAAAAAAAAATGCAAAAAAGGTGGTCAAAAACTGTTTCCGGCCTCGGGTACCCCCCCCCCCCCCTCACCTGATGTCTCGTAAAAAAATATATACTTTTTAGGGCGGTATTAAAAAAATTGCTCAAGGCTGACAGACGGCCAGCCGATAAAATCTTGATGTCGGATACCTGAATTTACAAAATCCGCAGAGAAAAAAACTTTATACACGAAAACACGCATTCGTAGATGATAACTCCTCCTACAGTTTTGATCTTAAATATTTGAAACTTAAGAGTATTGTTACCCACATATTGGAGATGTGCAACATGTATATAGATGACGGAATTTTTTTTTTTTATGGAATTATTAATCCTTTCGACTTAGAACATTTCAACATTCTTTTTAATTTCTTTAACAAAGCGGCATCGACTTGCCACGTTTTCGGGGGACACTGTGGTCGGCTTATAATTACATGCATGTACCATGTTGTTTCATATCGTTCATAGAGCAAATGCGTGTATTTTGCACTAATTCATGGCTCAAATTCATTCATTTGTTGCATATATTATGTTGAGTATAAAAGGAGATGGTCCCATAAATGGCCGTATTTAGTGTACAGTACCCCTTTAAATGGGTGATTTACAGATATACATGTGTATGACCCTTGTTTGCATTTTCTAAGTCCAGCTGGTTGAAGAAACTTATCTAATAAATTTATTTCCCTGGTTTTCTCTGTTACAAATTTATCTTGATATACCACATAAACTAATTAGTTTATTTATCATGTATACAAAACTGACATAAATTCCTGGCTGTTACTACATGTGTACAGTACTTTAATATACTTCTTCAACTAAGGAGCACGCTACTTTTATAGCCTGGACAGTGAAGCTAGCTGTCGACTATCAACCTTGTTTTATTTTGTGGGTCTTGGATTTTGCATACAAACTTTCAATCCACACCATTATATCCACACTCGTTATCTTATCTACACATTATCATTGCCTGCTTCTTTCCAGAATCTATCATATTCATATATATTTTTAGCTCAACTTTACTTTGTAAAGTTTGAGCTATTGCCATGGCTTTGTCGTCCGTCGTCCGTGTGTGCGTAAGGCGTAACAATGCAGGCTACAGGTCGTACCTTTGGTCGGATCATTATGAAATTTGTCATAGCTGTTGACATCAACATTTAGACCAGAATGATTAATTTTGGGGTCATTCGGAAAATAAACATGGCCGCCAGTGGCCATCTTGGATTTCAAAATTCAATCCATTAGCACGGGCTACAGGCTGTACTGTTTGTCTGATCATCATGAAATTTGTCATGGATGTTAATATTGACATGTAGATGGGAACGAGTAATTTTGGGGTCAATCGGCCCAAAAACATGGCCGCCAGCAGCCATCTTGGATTTTACTCTTTGTATGACTAAATTCTTTAGCACGGGCTACAGGTCGTACTTTTAGTCTGATCATCATAAAATTTGTCAAGAATGTTAATAATGACATGTAGATGGGAACGAGTCATTTTGAGGTCATTCGGCCAAAAAACATGGCCGCCAGCAGCCATCTTGGATTTTACTCTTTGTATGACTAAATCCTTTAGCACGGGCTACAGGTCGTACCTTTAGTCTGATCATCATAAAATTTGTCATGGCTGTTGAAATTGGAATGTAGATGGGAACGAGTCATTTTGGGGTCATTCGGACAAAAAACATGACCTCCAGAGGCCATCTTGAATTTCAAAATTTAATCCATTAGCACGGGCCACAGGTCGTACTGTTCGTCTGATCATCATGAAATTTGTCATGGATGTTAATATTGACATGTAGATGGGAACAAGTAATTTTGGGGTCAATCGGCCCAAAAACATGGCCGCCAGCAGTCATCTTGGATTTTACTCTTTGTATGACTAAATTCTTTAGCACGGGCTACAGGTCGTACTTTTAGTCTGATCATCATAAAATTTGTCATGGATGTTAACAATGACATGTAGATGGGAACGAGTAATTTTGGGGTCTATCGGCCAAAAAACATGGTCGCCAACAGCCATCTTGGATTTTACTCTTTGTATGACTAAATCCTTTAGCACGGGCTACAGGTTGTACCTTTAGTCTGATCATCATAAAATTTGTCATGAATGTTAATAATGACATGTAGATGGGAACGAGTAATTTTGGGGTCATTCGGCCAAAAAACATGGCCGCCAGCAGCCATCTTGGATTTTACTCTTTGTATGACTAAATCCTTTAGCACGGGCTACAGGCTGTACATTTTAATAGTCTGATCATCATAAAATTTGTCATGGCTGTTGAAATTGGAATGTAAATGGGAACGAGTCATTTTGGGGTCATTCGGCCAAAAAACATGGCCACCAGCGTCCATCTTGGATTTCAAAATTTAATCCATTAGCACGGGCCACAGGTCGTACTGTTCGTCTGATCATCATGAAGTTTGTCATGGATGTTAATATTGACATGTAGATGGGAACGAGTCATTTTGGGGTCATTCGGCCAAAAAACATGGCCGCCAGCAGCCATCTTGGATTTTACTCTTTGTATGACTAAATTCTTTAGCATGGGCTACAGGTCGTACCTTTAGTCTGATCGTCATAAAATTTGTCATTGATTTTAACGATGACATGTAGATGGGAACGACTCATTTTGGGGTCATTCGGCCGAAAACATGGCCGCCAGCAGCCATCTTGGATTTTACTTTTCTCTTCATGTCTATAAACTAGTATTAGACATTCAACTTTCCACATTCCTAATCGCTCCATTGACTGTAATACATTAAATTATTCCCTTTCCAAGTTGAGCTACAGTGTCATTGACACTTTCATTTTTTTTTTCAGAGTTCTTGTTGATAAAAATTTTATTTTTACTATTAAGCAATAATCTTCAAACTGATTTTTAAAGTTAATATATCTTTATCTTGTTTTTCAAAAACAATAAGTTATGAAATTTTTGTCTTCAGCAGTACTGTCCTTCGATTTTGGATTAATAGTATGACACTCCCAGTTGGTTTGGGGTTTCGTGTGATTTTGGATCAATAGTATCGCTCTCGCAGTTGGTTTGGGGTTTCATGTGATTTTGGATTAATAGTATGACACTCCCAGTTGGTTTGGGGTTTCATGTGATTTTGGATTAATAGTATAAATTTTATTTTTACTATTAAGCAATAATCTTCAAACTGATTTTTAAAGTTAATATATCTTTATCTTGTTTTTCAAAAACAATAAGTTATGAAATTTTTGTCTTCAGCAGTACTGTCCTTCGATTTTGGATTAATAGTATGACACTCCCAGTTGGTTTGGGGTTTCGTGTGATTTTGGATCAATAGTATCGCTCTCGCAGTTGGTTTGGGGTGTCATGTGATTTTGGATATATAGTATGACACTCCCAGTTGGTTTGGGGTTTCATGTGATTTTGGATTAATAGTATGACAATCCCAGTTGGTTTGGGGTTTCATGTGATGTTGGATTAATAGTATGACAATCCCAGTTGGTTTGGGGTTTCATGTGATTTTGGATTAATAGTATGACACTCCCAGTTGGTTTGGGGTTTCATGTGATGTTGGATTAATAGTATGACAATCCCAGTTGGTTTGGGGTTTCATGTGATGTTGGATTAATAGTATGACACTCCCAGTTGGTTTGGGGTTTCATGTGATTTTGGATTAATAGTATGACACTCCCAGTTGGTTTGGGGTTTCATGTGATGTTGGATTAATAGCACCGGTATGACACTCCCAGTTGGTTTGGGGTTTCTTGTGATTTTGGATTAATTAATAGTATGACACTCGTCACACTCCCAGTGATGTTTGGGTTTTCATGTGATTTTGGATTAATAGTATGACACTCTCGGTTGGTTTGGAGTTTCATGTGATTTTGGATTAATAGTATGACACTCCCAGTTGGTTTGGGGTTTTGTGTTATTTTGGATTAATAGTATGACACTCCCAGTTGGTTTGGTGTTTCGTGTGATTTTTGGATCAATAAAGTATGACACTCGCAGTTGGTTTTGGGTTTCATGTGATGTTGGATTAATAGTACCGGTATGAAACTCTAGTTGGTTTGGAGATGTCACACAATGGAGTGTTCAATTGTTCTGTAGTATGACACTCCCAGTTGGTTTGAGGTTTCATGTGATTTTGGATCAATAGTATCGCTCTCGCAGTTGGTTTGGGGTTTCATGTGATTTTGGATTAATAGTATGACACTCCCAGTTGGTTTGGCCCTTTGGGGATTCATGTGATGTTGGATTAATAGCACCGGTATGACACTCCCAGTTGGTTTGGGTTTTCATGTGATTTTGGATTAATAGTATGACACTCCCAGTTGGTTTGGGGTTTCATGTGATGTTGGATTAATAGTATGACAATCCCAGTTGGTTTGGGGTTTCATGTGATTTTGGATTAATAGTATGACACTCCCAGTTGGTTTGGGGTTTCATGTGATGTTGGATTAATAGTATGACAATCTCAGTTGGTTTGGGGTTTCATGTGATGTTGGATTAATAGTATGACACTCCCAGTTGGTTTGGTGTTTCATGTGATGTTGGATTAATAGTATGACACTCCCAGTTGGTTTGGGGTTTCATGTGATGTTGGATTAATAGTATGACACTCTCAGTTGGTTTGGGGTTTCATGTGATTTTGGATTAATAGTATGACAATCCCAGTTGGTTTGGGGTTTCATGTGATTTTGGATTAATAGTATGACAATCCCAGTTGGTTTGGGGTTTCATGTGATGTTGGATTAATAGTATGACACTCTCAGTTGGTTTGGGGTTTCATGTGATTTTGGATTAATAAAGTATGACACTCGCAGTTGGTTTGGGGTTTCATGTGATTTTGGATTAATAGTATGACAATCCCAGTTGGTTTGGGGTTTCATGTGATTTTGGATTAATAGTATGACACTCCCAGTTGGTTTGGGGTTTCATGTGATGTTGGATTAATAGTATGACAATCTCAGTTGGTTTGGGGTTTCATGTGATTTTGGATTAATAGTATGACAATCCCAGTTGGTTTGGGGTTTCATGTGATTTTGGATTAATAGTATGACACTCCCAGTTGGTTTGGTGTTTCATGTGATGTTGGATTAATAGTATGACACTCCCAGTTGGTTTGGTGTTTCATGTGATGTTGGATTAATAGTATGACACTCCCAGTTGGTTTGGGGTTTCATGTGATGTTGGATTAATAGTATGACACTCTCAGTTGGTTTGGGGTTTCATGTGATGTTGGATTAATAGCACCGGTATGACACTCCCAGTTGGTTTGGGGTTTCATGTGATGTTGGATTAATAGCACCGGTATGACACTCCCAGTTGGTTTGGGGTTTCATGTGATTTTGGATTAATAGTATGACACTCTCAGTTGTTTTGGGGTTTCATGTGATGTTGGATTAATAGCACCGGTATGACACTCCCAGTTGGTTTGGGGTTTCATGTGATGTTGGATTAATACAGGGTTTCCGCTAGGGGTAGGGGAATGGGGGCCGGTAGCTGTCAAGGGGAAAAATCCAGGTAAAAGTAGCCTGTTTTACTTTTAGCACTGGTTGAACTACTTTCGTTATATCGGCCAATAGAATCGTGTGAGAGTAGAAACGGCAGATTGTTTTGTTCCATTTCTGCCCAAGTGCCAAGCTATCAAACCTTATACATGTACCTGTAACTTTAAAACTAGTAAATTTATTAGATATATATTAATTTACGAAGTACATGTACAGAAAACCAGTAATTTTAATCCCGAGTTAAACGTGCTCGTTAATGTTAAAAGACTCACTGTGGAAGACACAGCAGATGTTTCGGATGCATAACGTAATCGGAATATATTAAGGCTGATTACATACAACCGCAACGTAACTAACCGACCTCAAAGGCATAGCTCCTAGCGATGTCAGTTCTGATCACTTCCTGTTTCAATTTAACAACGCGTTTAGAGTGTACACTCACAAGATATAAAATAAATTCACATTTTAAAATTCCTTAGTACTATTCCAACAAAATTCAGAAGTTTTAATCATCTTTATACCTTTATAGACATGCAGTATGTCCTGGGGTATGGCAGGAGGGGAAAACTTGGCGAGGAGAACGGGGCTGTCAAGGGGACCCCGTGCCGGTATAGCGGAAACCCTGATTAATAGCACCGTATGACACTCCCAGTTGGTTTGGCCCTTTGGGGATTCATGTGATGTTGGATTAATAGCACCGGTATGACAATCCCAGTTGGTTTGGTGTTTCATGTGATTTTGGATTAATAGTATGACAATCCCAGTTGGTTTGGGGTTTCATGTGATGTTGGATTAATAGTACCGGTGTAACACGATATCCCCCCCCCCCCCCCCCCCCCCCCCCCCCCCCCCCCCCCCCGGGTATCTTCGGGGTATCTTCCCCCCGGGGGATTCTATTGTTTAATTCGCTTTATATAGTCATGAAATGGCGAGAAATTAACTTTATATGAGCAAAATTTTATAATTTTGGGTGGGGGGAGATACCCAGGCCTGAGTATCTCCCCCCCCCCCCCCACCCAGCACCTACATATGACAAAAATTAAACGTATGATTTTATTGCTTAATTTGCTTTATATAGTTATGAAATGGCAAGAAATTAACTTTATATGAGCAAAATTTGATTAGAGTAAGAATTTGGGTTGGGGGGGGGGGGGAATACCCAGGCCTGAGTATCTTCCCCGCCCCCCACCCAGCACCTACATATGAAAAAAATTAAACGTATGATTTTATTGCTTAATTTGCTTTATATAGTCATGAAATGGCGAGAAATTAACTTTATATGAGAGAGTATGAATTTGGGGTGGGGGGAGATACTCAGGCCTGAGTATCTCTCCCCCCCCCCCCCCCCCCCCCCCCACCCCAAATTCTTTTGTCATATGTAGCCGCTGGGTGGGGTGGGGAAGATACTCAGGCCTGGATATTCCCCCCCCCCCACCCCAAATTCTTACTCTATTAAATTGTTCTCATATAAAGTTAATTTCTCGCCATTTCATGACAATATAAAGCAAAATAAACTATAAAATCGTAAGGTAATATTTTGACATATTTATGCTATTGGGTTGTGTGAGGGGTTAAAGTTTTTTTTTTTTTAAATAGTTTTCTCGGCATTTCTTACCATAATAATATAAAATAAGTGAGGACAAAAAAATATACGAGTGGGGGGGAAGATACCCAGGGGTGGGGGAGATAAACTGTTACTCTAGTTGGTTTGGGGATGTCACACAATGGAGTGTTCAATGTTCTGTTTGTGTTTTCCTAGTTCCTTGGTATGTGAATTTACTAGCCCAAAATACATGCAAAGTTCGAATTTGGGTTCCACCCGCCATTATTTGCTTGAGTTATGGTACTTGTCGACTTAGAATTTGCCAATTATTTTGGTTTCCGGATGATAACTTCAGTTTTAGTTGTCTGGCTGTTTTAAAATTTTGTATGTATATTAATAGCCACATGAAATTACAGGTCAGGCTCAAATTTGGTCCGCCCATTTTTGCTGGAGTTATGGTCCTTGTTGACTTGTTGATTATATTTGTTTCCGGGGATAACTTTAGTTTTAGTTATCCGATTGTTTTCAAATATGGATTACTCATGAAAATACAGGTCAAGTTCAAATTTGGGTTCCGTCCACCAATTTTATTGTCCTTGTTGACTTACAATTTGACGTTTATTTTGGATTCCGGGTGATAGCTTTAGTTATAGTTACATGTGTCTGTTATGGCCCTTTGTTGAAATTACCACGGGTGTATTTTTCCACGCCCTAGCGATGCTCTTGTTGGGGTCCATCTGGCCAAGTATCTCAGTCATGTCTGTTTAATATAGGTATGCCCACACTAGGTGGTATGCCACTTGGTGGTATGCACTAGACAGTTCAGCTCTTGTTTTTCCTGAATCTGAGTATAATGGTTTAACAGTAGTCAGTGTCTGCTGGCAAATAAAATTATCTTTGCTTAATTATTCCATGTTGGTTTTATTTAATGGGCAGTACACATGTGATATAGGCATTGATCTGTGGATCTGGTAGGGGAATATTATCTGAGCGAAAATAATATCTTGAGAAAGTGAACCTAAAAGAGGCACAATGCGGAAACCCTGCTAACCAATTCTTGTAGATACAAATTAATAAAAATGACTGATTTAATAATTACTTTCATAATAACCTGACCTGATCTAGACTGTAAAATAAAAGGATTGAGTTCGGAATGAAGTGGATATACCAAAGAAATAGTCTGTTATGGTAGATTTTAAAACCCTTTCATTGCTGATTAGATTTTTCCTTTCGGGTTTTATACGCCCGTTTGAAAAAAAACGGTCGTATTATGTAAATGGGTTGTCCGTCCATCTGTCGTCCGTCCTCTTTTGGTTTCCGGATGATAACTTTAGATTGATTTGAATGAACCGAACCAAATTTGTTATGTTAGTTTACCACACCAAAATACAGATCAAGTTCGAATATGGGTTTCCTCCGCATGATTTTGTTTGAGTTATGCCCATTTTTCGACTTAGATTTTACCTGATTTGCAGTTTCGGATGATAACTTTAGATTGAATCAAGTGAACTGAACCAAATTTGTATATTAGTTTACCACCCCAAAATACAGATCAAGTTGGAATATGGGTTTCGTCCACATTATTTTGACTGAGTTATGCCCCTTTTTCGACTTAGATTTTACCTGATTTGCGTTTCCAGATTAATATGTTTTATTTTTGTTATTATTTCAACTTAAGTCAAAGGTTTCAAACAAATGAATTAAACCTTGGCCCACTCTACTCCAGAAACGGGCGTATTATGCCACGCCCCGATGACGTGCTCTTGTTAAAATAAACATTGGAATCATCTGTTATTCATTTGGAGGGCTGACTTGGTAATTACAAGTGCACATGACATAAAATGTTGTACAGATAATAAGTGTAACTATTAGCTCTATGTGGCTGCACTTGTGCCCCAATCCTTTTTACAATTTTTTTGTCAAATAAAATTGCCAATAAAATATATTCAAATCTAACTAAATATGAACTTTTTATGTTATCATTCCTCATGTGTACAAGCAAATGAAAGGGTTAAATAAGACACATCTCTCTAATCCGGTAGCGTTTCACTGGGCACTGACTGCAAAATCGAAGGACTGAGTGATACAAAATTCAATATGTTATCATATTAAGAACCAACGGTTGGTTAACCTGTTTCAAAATTGTACCTTTATTAATCAGAATAAGTGCAACAGAACCTTGGAATATTTGTATGATTTATTTTCAGTTTCATATATCATTTCAAACTTTCATATTATATGTGAACATAACCCTATTTTTAATAGGATGGTAGATGGTGGTTGAATGGTTTGGCCAGCTCACATGAAGCTGTGGCAAATGGTTGTGAATGGCCTGTGGGGGCCTGTTGTTGAATGGTTGCATTATTTGTTGGTTCATGGAAAAAGAGTTGGTTCATGTCAGAGCTGTGGTCGTTGGCAACATGATGGTATGGTAAAATGATTGTTTGTTGGAATCCGTCAAGGCGATGGGCAGGCATCTTGCACCACAAGGTCGAGTGCCGTGCTAAATCTCAGTGCGTGATAGCTGTAAAGCAGTCAATTAAAATTATATCATATGCAGGTACGTACAGATAAGATGTATTACATTATGCTTAATGTGCGATTGGATGTCAGTTTATACCTTCCCATTTTGACAATATCCTATGTACTATGTTACCTTTCCACTACCAAAAGTACAGAGGTGTTCCGATTTGATTGAAATTAAATAATTATACAATGGATATCTTTCTACCTGAAACAAAAATTGGCAAATGATGCACATTTGTGCAACCATCTATTCACCGTCAAACCACCATGTGGCCCTTTTTCGACTTTGAATGTGACCGATTTGTCCATCTGTTAACATTTTTGGTTTCCAACTGATAACTCCAGTTTGGACCTTTTGATCTGAATCAAAGTTGATATGTGTATTTGCGAGCTAAAATACAGGCCAAGTTTGAATATGGGTTCCATCCAATTATTGTTACATTAGTTACGGCCCTTTTTGTCCGCTGACCCAACGGGTTCGGAGGACTATTATAATCAGCACGTGCATCCGTCTATCCGTCCGAGGTTTCCGGATGATAACTTTAGTTAGAGTGAAGCAAATTAAATTAAATTTGGTATGTGGGTTTACTAGCAGAAAAGACAGGTCAAGTTCGAATTCTGGTTCCATTCGCCAATTTTCAACAGAGTTATGCCCAGTGTTCGCGCTGTCGGTAGCCAAATTAGCCAATGGCTAATCTTTTTCGAATTTGGCTAATAAAAATTTCATTTGGCTAAACTTTTGGCTAAACTTTTTATTTACCCCAAATGGAGAATGAAAGCATGAATTTTTGGCAAGTGGGTTTTCAATTCTGTGATGTGAACGATCTAGTCCGAAAACATCGTAAGTGGGAATATATTGCCGACTGTACAAAGGGAAACCCGATCGCGGACAGTACAAAGGGAAACCCGTCACTCTGCACGAAACAACAAAAGTCTTTATTTTAAATTTAATCCGCTAATCCCCCATTGTCTGTCTGGTCACTCACGGGGCTCCTGCACAATGCATGTTTATGATGACATTGTATTTATGACGGTCAAGGTTTATGAGCACCAAGTGTAAGACAATAGCTTAATCAGCCAAATGTGAATCACGACAGATATTTTGTGGCTATTTGTCAAAACCGATACATTCAAAATAATATGCATGCTTTTATGACAGATTGTAATTTGATAATGGCGTAACAATATTAAGTTATTAGTTTCCAGATGTCACTTAGATATTTTCGCAAGGATAATTAATATTTCATGATTTAATCAATTAAAAGATATTGATATAAAACAAAAACATAATGACATTAAGAAGGACAATCCCGGGTCACCCCCCCCCCCCAAATCACTCTTTCACATAAAGATTAATATTTTTTTAATAAACGATATATATAAAAATATTTCTAGTTCATCAAAATTAGTTAAATTAATGTGTATTTTACCTGTGTCTGTTAGATTTGACGGTTTAGTCATTAATTGTGAACCGACCAGAAAACGATGATTTAATTTGGCCATAGTTTTTTTTAATTTGGCCAAAAAACATTTGGCTAAAGTTTTTTTCATTTGGCTAATAAAATTTTCATTTGGCTAAACTTTTGGCTAAAGTTTTTTTCGGTCCAGCGCGAACACTGGTTATGCCCCTTTTTCGACTTAGAATTTGACCGTTTGTTAACATTTTTGGTTCCGACCGATAACTCCAGTTTGGATTATTTTATCTGAACCAAAGTTGGTATGTGTCTTTCTCCCAGCAAAACACAGGTCAAGTTCGAATTCGGGTTCCGCCCGCCAATTTTCACCAGAGTTATGTCCCTTTTTGACTGAGAATTTTTGCCAATTTGAGGTTTCCGGATGATAACTTTAGTAAATGTGTACTGAATGAAAGTAAATTTGGTATGTAGGTTTACTAGCACTAAAGACAGGTTTTTATGCGCAAACAACGGTCGTATCAAGCCGATCCTTAGAGGCGGACATGAGGTCTACCGACCTTTTATTCGACTTAGAATCCTGTCAATTTCTGGTTTCCGGATGATCAAATTTTAATAGTATGATAGTTTATCAGCCCAAAATACAGGTCAGGTTCGAATATGGGTTTGCTCTGCCCATTTTCGTGATAGTTATGGCCCTTTTACGACTTAAGAGTCCTGTCAATTTCTGGTTTCCAGATGATAACTTTAGTTTGTGTGATCATATCTGAATCAAATATGGTATATGAGTTTATCAGCTCGAAATACCGATCAATTTAGTATCGGATTTAGGGTCCTTGTTAATTTTTTTCAGAAAAGCTGATGCCCCCAATGAAGCCACTTTATCGGGGGACACTGTGGCCAGACGGCCTTTTATTTTTACTTAAAATTTGACTGCATTTTGGCATTGAAATTTAATAGGGGTACTGTATATCAGATATTCTCTGTAAGCTCAAATTGTTACTGTATTTTTTGCGGAAGTACAATTTGAAATGGCTAACAGGCTTATTTTACCACGCCCTAGCGATGCTCTCGTTATATATTTCTGAGACAAGATAGTTCAATAGAATACTGACATGCAGTTCACATTATCCATAATTCCTTAATGTTGTTCATTGTTTTTTATACTAACAGTTTTGCCTTGCATAGCATCGCATTTGCCGCTTTGAACCCAAACACCATATTTTAGTGACTTCACTTTCCTTGCTTTATATTGAAATTGCTTATTGAGAATGCTTTTCTACCAGTATTATGTGTTTAAATGGGTTTCTATAGTAGAAATATTAAGCCACCTGCAACATTTTCTGGTCAGTATTTTGACTATTAAAGGGGTACCGTACACTAAATCCGGTCATTTGTGGGACCATCTCATTTTATACTCAGCAGAATATATGCAACATATGAATGAATTTGAGCCACGGATTAGTGCAAAATACATTTGTCTGCTCTATGAACGATGCAAACAACACGGTAATTATAATGAAAAGGAATAAATGGCTGGAGTCATAAATTCATTTCATTATAACTACCATGTTGTTTGCATCGTTCATAATGACACATGTATTTTGCACTCATCCATGGCTCAAATTCATTCATTTGTTGCATATATTCGGCTGTGTATAATAGGAGATGGTCCCATAAATGGCCGGATTTAGTGTACAGTCCCCCTTTAAAATGAATTGTCTATTTTCACATTTTAGTCTTTAAAATTTGATCATGCCAACTGCAAACATTGCAGTTTGTTGGATACAACCACAGCAGGATGTCCGATGTATTCAATAATTTTAGCGAATCTACTGATCACTTATAGGCCTAATGAGCAAATTAATTATCTAATTGTTAGCTAATTTAGCGTGGTGATTTTTTCGCAATCTTTTTTCAGATGGTGTTGACATAATATAATATGTATATAAACATGTACAGTATATACTAGTACATGAAATATTTATAATGCATGATTGTTTTATGAATTGCACCTTATTTCAATTTCTGCACCACTTTTCTGTCCCTTTATAAGCCCAGATCTTATGAGCTATTGTTGTCTGTACATGTATTATAAGTATGGTATGTACATGGCAGTCTATTTACATTTTCTGTGTCTACATCACCCTTTAATTTAATGATGACTTCCACATGCCAGGTACAAATTTGGTCAGATTGTAATAAATATATCCACTTCCTATACTTTTTCCATTCCTAACATAACCCATTTCAAGTCGTTGGATCTAAAAGAGCCACCATAGTTGTCCCCTTCACATGTAAATGTTGATTTTAAATTTGATTATTGTATTTCCTTGCAGTTGTAGTTGAAATTAGGAAGTTTACCTCTAATTTTTAGTCGAGTTTTTCAAAAACTCGACTTATGGTTTGACGAGGGACGGTTGGCGGGCTGGCGGACCTAAAGAATGCCTTATAACTTAGACATTTGTGAACGGATTCAAAAAAAAATTGGTATGGCAGTTGCTCCCAATGACTATTTACTGCCTGTAGAAAATGGGTCACGTCCGAACTTTTTTACAAGAGTTATCCATCTTAGATGGTTTTTAGTTAAGTTTTTCACCGTTAGCGCGATAACTCACGCAAATATTAACCAATTTCAACATTATTTGGTATATGAGTCTCCTGGAACAATATCTCGGACGAGTTCGAAAACCAGGTTTGTCCGATTTTTTTTCGCAGAGGTGTGGATCTTAGTTTGTCTATTTTTAGCAATTTTATTGACCGCGATAACTAGATCTATGAAATATTAACCCTTATTCCAACGTATCGTCTTTTGACGTCTTTTGTTGTAGTGTCCGTATCGTCTTTTGACGTCTTTTGTTGTAGCGTCCGTATCGTCTTTTGACGTCTTTAATTTTTGCATTTTCAACAGTCGGATTTGAGACTCGAATAAAGAGTAATAATGACGATTTACATTGTTTGTGTTTTGTTCTGCTGATGGTTAAGATCATGAAGGGCACATATTAAATCATTTCTTCCTTTGCTATGCTTTAGATTTGCAAAATGTTTACTTAGAATACTGTTTTGGTCGAAAAAAATGAAAACAAACGAAATAGAAACACGTGGTTTCGACGAAAGTTGTTGTCAAAGACGCTTCCTTGTTGATTGCGTTATACGTGGCCGCGAGGGTAATTTATGTAAAATATGACAACTTGAAATTGATATTTATATTGGATTATGTATTATTTCTTAGGTGGTGATTTTATATTTCCAAATAGTGCAATGAACATTTTTCCCAGTCGTAATTAAATCGGCCACAGCTAAGCAAAATCTCAGCGTGACAGTACTGTTGCGGAACTGGCCATTGGGATGTTTTTCCTGTCGAGTTCCATTTATATGATTGTCACTTCACCCGTGAAAAAAGATTTTTATAATAATATTTTTTTTAATGGACTAACTTCACAATGAAGGCACGTATTACCACCTTGCCTTCCTAAATATTACAAAATGTTGACATAGAGTATTTACTCAGTCTCGTATTAACTGACAAAATGAAAACAAACGAAACAGAAACACGTGGTTCACTGGTAGCGAATTTTCGATGAAGACAAAATTTTTCTCAATATTTAATGTAGGTGAACTTCTCCACAAACCAAATATTGTGAAACATATTCATTAAGTGTCACAATTGTTGTTTAATTTTGAGAACTCGAACATTGCAATTCTAAATTGATGACTCAAAGTGGATCTTTCTGCTTTTATTGCACAAATTTACTCTGCGAAATCAGGTTATTTCGGAGCATCAGAATATTATTTCCGGTTGTAATGTAACTACGGACGCGGCCGTGGTATCGGTGACGGTGGGATTCTGAACACATAATTAATTAAAACTTTATTATATATATTATCTACAAATTTAGTATAATAAATTTATGAGATATTACTTTTATATATCCATCTGTTCAAGATTTCAAATATACCGCGCAAAAGACCGTCGACCCTGATCGATCGAGAAAGAAATCAATAAAAAAAAGAGTAAATATCTCCTGGTTTGACATCAAGTCAGCCCAATGCGGGTGCTTCTAAATAAAGGCGAGTTTACAGTTGACATGCAGATATCTCAAATTCATCTTGGGGAAACTTCTTTGTGTGTATGCATATATAATTACCGAGTATAAAGTAATAGGGTACTTATATCAACGCAATGTCGATAAAACAAAGAATATCCCAAGCGACACATTCGAGCACCTGCTGGCGACGTCTTACAGACTCTTACTAAGTTAGCCCACTGCCATTTTGAACAATTCGCGCTCGTTTTCTGTCATCTAATTAGCATCAATGGGGAAACTCCACCCCTAAACTTGAACCAATGAAATCAGTTCAAACTTCTAATCATTGATGTCATTGGTTGTCAATGAAAACATTCTTAGAATCAACAAAAAGTGACCTTTGAACATGTGGTTTTTGCACGAAAATTTACAAACTTTCACAAAGCAACGTGACGTAATTGCTAATAATTTGCGCTTTTATCGGAAGTCTTTTTACGACTTTTGTCAAATCATGGTTTATATGATTAATGCACATAAAATATAAAGACATTTGGTTTAATTATTTTATTTATAATACGCTTTTTTGTTTTCAAAAATCATGAATTATTTTTTGTTCAACCAGGACACGAGTCCGTGGGTAAACAAACTTAAAGGACATACTCGCATAGGCATACCGTAAATTTGCATAAAATGTTATTTTTTGACTCACATGTGTGATAAAATGAAGATAAACGGTTGTTTATATGCACATATTTAGTTCGTCTACTGGTTTATGTTTCGATTATCGTATTCACAGATGACACTTAATTGAAAGCATGTTTGTTGTTGCATATCGGATGATACACATGGCACATGTACCTGTGGCCAGTGTGGGGAAACACCCAATGATGTTATAACGTCAAATTCCTGTTGGCTAACGTAATTACCTTCATACCTGGTGACGTTGGCTATATGACATGGTTTAACTACATGTGCTGTTGGGAAAAGGGTTAACCGATTTCAATTTTATCACCATTAGTGCGATAACTCAATGAAATACTAACTGATTCAATTGATATTTGGTATATAGGACTATTGCAATAATATACCACCGTCCAACTTTTTTTCCCGGAGTTGTGCACCTTATTGGCAGAAGTTTGGTTCGACTGCCAAAAAACTCGACAAAAGCATCTTAGATGCGTACCCCTTGTTCTAAATATTATACTGGTAATATACATCTTTACAGTCAATGCTACTATTTTCCCTCAGCATATTTTAAAGTGAATTGTCTTTTAAAAACTGCAATAACTCAAATCTGCTGCAATTTGAGTAGGAAAATTATTTTATCTATTTACTGGTATGCATCCACAGGGGCTTGAAACGTGCCCCTCCCTGCACTGCCCTTAAACTCTGTCCATATATATGCGCCTGCTTTACATTATGGTAGTATACAAGAGACAAGGGGAATTAGCATTTCCCCTGATTTACCATTGCTCGGAAACTGACAAAATTTAGCCCATTTATCCAAGCAATGACATCCCGGGTATATTGGTGAAGGGTTCCTACTTCAGTTAATTCCATTGACGCCCCTCAATTCCATTTCTATCCATAGTATTTAATAAATATTTGAATACCGAATATTGTCTCCCAAGAGCGTCAAATATCCAAGTTGAAGTGACTCAAATGTAAACAAACCCAATTGTGAAGAAAACTGACCCCCACCGAGCCTTCTTAACTTTTTGATTGCCAGGGGCCGACATTATTGGCCCAAATTTGTTTTCCTAAAATTGCCAGGGCCGATATTATCGGCCATAATTGCACCAGTAATTATTTTTATCACAACTGTATGACAGTTACAAAAAAGTGTTTCAAATTTCATAAAAATAGTTTCTTAATTGTTCCTATAATTAAATTATGGAGTAAATATCTGAGTTTTAAAGACTTCTGAACATTAAAATTATCGAAAAAAGTGTTGGCAACAGTCAGGAAGTAGCCTACTGGTACAGGAAGCAGCAAATTCAAAATGGCCGATTTTGGCATTTTGTTTTTTTAGACAATCTTTCACTGTAATCACATGTATAATCAGCATTTTACCAATGCATTCATTCATTTAAACGGACGTGGCTCATTTGAACCCTAAAATTTGTGTATACGTAATTCAGGAAGTGGGGTCTCAAAATATACATGTTATTCGATGTAGAGCTAAAAACATGTTTTGATTGTTATATTGTTTGATATAGTTTCATCTGTTCTAGTTACATTTTTATGTGTACACATACCATAGTATGGTACACATAGTGCCAACGTCCGGATTGACCACTCGCCGTCCATCCATCCATCTGTCTGTGTGTCCGTCCGTAGACACTGCATAATGCAATAACTCAAACATTTTCTATCCGATTGGAACCAAATTTGGTTCCAATGGGTTTCACAGGCCAAAATACAGATCGAGTTCAAACATGGGTTTGATCCGAGTTATTTTTACAGAGTTATGGCCCTTTTTGTCCGCCGACCCAACGGGTTCGGAGGACTATTATAATCAGCCAGTGCCCTCGTACCGTCCGTCCGTCCGTCCGAGGTTTCCCGATGATAACTTTAGTTAGAGTGAACCAAATTAAATTAGGTATGTGGGTTTACTAGCAGAAAAGACAGGTCAAGTTCGAATTCTGGTTCCGTCCACCAATTTTCAACAGAGTTATGCCCCTTTTTGTCCCCCGACGTTTCCGTCGGAGGACTATAGAAATGACCCTCATCCGTCAGTGCGTCCGAGATTGGGTACCTTCATGGTGTAATCAACTCCTCCTACAGTTTTAAACGTAGAGATTTGAAACTCTGGGATATTGTTCCTAACATGTTTGCAACATCTATATAGCTAATCAAAAATATAATTTTTTTCCATATTTTTGGGGGGGTTTTCGACTTAGAAAATTTGGAACATTTTTGCCTTTTGGATGAGATTGGGTACCTTCATGGTGTAATCAACTCCTCCTACAGTTTTAAATGTAGAGATTTGAAACTCTGGGATATTGTTCCTAACATGTTGGTGATTTGCAACATCTATATAGCTAATCAAAAATATAATTTTTTCCATATTTTTGGGGGGGGTTTTCGACTTAGAAAATTTGGAACATTTTTGCCTTTTGGATGAGATTGGGTACCTTCATGGTGTAATCAACTCCTCCTACAGTTTTAAATCTAGAGATTTGAAACTCTGGGATATTGTTCCTAACATGTTGGTGATTTGCAACATCTATATAGCTAATAAAAAATATCATTTTTTCCATATTTTCGGGTTTTTTTTGACTTAGAAAATTTGGAACATTTTTGCCTTTTTGATGAGATTGGGTACCTTCAAGGTGTAATCAACTCCTCCTACAGTTTTAAATGTAGAGATTTTAAACTCTGGGATATTGTTCCTAACATATTGGTGATTTGCAACATCTATATAGCTAATAAAAAGTATCATTTTTTCCATATTTTTGGGGGGTTTTCGACTTAGAAAATTTGGAACATTTTTGCCTTTTGGATGAGATTGGGTACCTTCATGGTGTAATCAACTCCTCCTACAGTTTTAAATGTAAAGATTTGAAACTCTGGGATATTGTTCCTAACATGTTGGTGATTTGCAACATCTATATAGCTAATATTTTTTTTATGGAGTTATTAACCCTTTTCGACTTAGAAAATTTCAACATTTTTTTTTAATTTCTTTAACAAAGCGGCATCGACTTGCCATGTTGTTGGGGGACACTGTGGTCTGCTGACCTTTTATACGACTTAGAATTTGACCGTCTGTTAACATTTTTGGTTTCCGACCGATAACTCCAGTTTGAATTTTTTTATCTGAACCAAAGTAAATGTGTACTGAATGAAATTAAATTTGGTATGTAGGTTTACTAGCACTAAAGACAGGTTTTTATGCGCAAACAACGGTCGTATAAAGCCAATGCTTAGAGGCGAACATGAGGTCTACCGATCTTTTATTCGACTAAGAATTCACGCATTCTGCCATAACTCAAACATTTTTTATCTGATTGGAACCAAATTTGGTATATGAGTTTCTCAGCCCAACATACAGATCGAGTTTGAATATGGGTTTGATCTGATTTTTTTAAATGGAGTTATGGCCCTTTGACATAGAATTCACACATGCTTCGATAAATCAACCATTTTTATACGCCCTTTTTGAAAAAAGGTCGTATTATGTTATCAGTCTGGCCGTCCGTCTGTCTGTCCGTCCGTTAACATTTTTGGTTTCCGATCGATAACTCCAGTTTGGATTATTTTATCTGAACCCAAGTTGGTATGTGTATTTCCCAGCTAAAGATACAGGCCAAGTTCGAATATGGGTTCCGTCCAATTATTTTTACATGAGTTACTGCCCTTTTTCGACTTAGAATTTGACCGTCGGTTAACATTTTTGGTTTCCGACCGATAACTCCAGTGGTATTATTTGATCTGAACCAAAGTTGGTATGTGTATTTCCCAGCTAAAGATACAGGCCAAGTTCCGTCCAGTTATTTTTACATGAGTTACGGCCCTTTTTGTCCGCCGACCCAACGGGTTCGGAGGACTATTATAATCAGCACGTCCGTGCGTCCGAGGTTTCCGGATGATAACTTTAGTTAGAGTGAACCAAATTTTACTAGCAGAAAAGACAGGTCAAGTTCGAAATCTGGTTCCGTCCGCCAATTTTCACCAGAGTTATGCCCCTTTTTATGTTTACCCATACCATAGTATGGTAAACATAGTGTCGTTGTCCGGATTGACCACTCGTCGTTAGTCCGTCCGTCCGTCCGTCCGTCTGTCTGTCTGTCTGTCTGTCTGTCTGTCTGTCTGTAGACACTTTACGCGTGGTGCGTTAACTCGAACATTTTATATCTGATCGGAACCAAATTTTGTATATGAATTTCTCAGCACCAAATACAGATCGATTTCGAATATGGGTTTGATCCGAGTTTTTTTTTACGGCGTTATGGCCCTTTTTCGACTTAGAATTCATGCATGCTACCATAAAAAATTATCTGATCAAATTTGGTATGCAAGTTTCTCGGACCAAAATACAGATCGAGTTTGAATATGGGATTGATCCGATATTTTTTAAAGGAGTTATGGCCCTTTGATATAGAATTTCTGCATATTTTGATAAATCAACCATTTTTCAACTGATAAGAACCAAATTTGGTATGCGAGTTTATCAACTCAAAATACAGATCGAGTTTGAATATGGGTCAGATCCTGTTTTTTATACCAGAATTATGGCCCCTTTTAACTAAGAATTGAACAGATTTGAGATTTGCTTACACTATATAACTGTAGCAGCTTACAATTGTTGTATTAGTAAGAGAGACTAGAGATAATCTCTATTATTGATACCTGGTAATGAAATCTGATACTCACTGCTGCACTTTAATAGCTATATGTTGTTTATTGCATTTCCATAGTGTGTGGACAGTGACTTCTCAGGATTTATCAACTCCAACATAGCTCTCTGGTCTTGCATGGATTTTGGGATTCCATTCCATAGACACATGATATCTGATAGGCAGATATTAAATTATATCTTTCACTTTGAGCCAGGTTCAGTAAGGATTTCTAAAAACATTAGAGGAAATGTCTTATTTTGAAATTCCTCTATTGCATTTGGGGTGCAGGATAATAATTATGTTGCTTGTATTCTTGAGACTGACTTATTGTGTGGGCTTCTAAATCCATATACATGCATTTATAGACTATTTTGATCAGTTCATTAGTGTGATTAAGATCAACCCCTTGCTATCTCATTTAATAACTCAAATATTTGTCATTGATTATATTATATTTCATATGATATATGATAACACACCCCTAACCTGTACAGAGAGGTTCATTTGGTTTAATTGCTTTAAAATATTAACAAAATTAACCCACCCATTCCATAAACACACAGTATGCTATCTTCAATCTCATATCCCTGGTGACCTCTAGTTATCTCATAATTATGCATTAAAGTATGTTATATCCAATCATTATCAGTCATATTTTACGAAATTTTTTAAATAGTTTATCTTTAACTGTTATGTATGGTTCTTCTGCCTGACTATGGACTGAGCTCTATAAGACTATATATCTATTTTAAACTGACTAAATAGGTTGGAATCAAATGCCATATCCATGTTCATATGGAAGGTGCCCAATAAGTCTTAGTCCACTTGTGAACTTAAAGGTACTCAATCCGATTTGATGGTCCCCATATCATCAGATTCCAACAACAACAGTTTTTTTTAAATTCCGCTTCTGTTATCAGAATCAATTAATTGCCCAAAAATAATGCTAACCACAGTCCACTATAGTATAAAATTGCCCAAAATCTGTTGTTTATCAACATTTTGTACAATGAAATTTTGCTACTTTGTCATTTATCTGACACAAAAAAACCACTTGATTTTAGAGTTATCCATCTTCATCAACTTTCATACGGCCACTAAATATTCCAGGTGGTTAAAGATAATAGATTTAAAAAATTGATATCTGCTTACTCTGAGCTTTGAGGAATGGGTTCCTCGATTTGAATAAAATATTTTTTACCCCCGAAGCCAAATAAAAAGTAACTGAGGGGTGCTTAATCGGATCGAGTAGCTTTATTAAATAGTAAGGTGTGAATTGTTGAAAAGGTTGGTGTAAGGATTTATGAAAATAGCTAATCGTTATCGCCAAGGTATGGGTTAAACATCTGCCGATCGTGATCGGCCTCTCGTTTTACTTAGAAAACCCCTGAAAGTTGGTTTCCGGATGATAACTTTAGTAGAGTTAATCGTATTCAAACCAAATTTGGTATATTACTTTCTCCCAAACTTGGGTTCTGACCGACCATTTTTGGCAGAGTTATGCACCTTTTTCGACATAGAAAATTCAGTTTTTCTTCTGTTTTTTGGTTTCCGGATGATAACTTGATTTTGGATTGCTTATATGCAAAACCCTATATTTGTGGATTACTTATATCAAAATACAGCTCAAGTTTGAATTTCGGTTTAATCCGACAATTTTTGCGAGAGTTATGGCCCTTATTTGTCCGCCGACCCCGACATATAAAACCCCAAAAGTTGGTGTCCAGATGATAACTTTAGTAGAGTTAATCAGATTTAAACCAAATTTGGTATGTGTCTTTCTCCCAGCAAAACACAGGTCAAGTTTGAATTCGGGTTCCGCCCGCCAATTTTCACCAGAGTTATGTCCCTTTTTTACTTAGAATTTTTGCCAATTTGATGTTTCCGGATGATAACTTTAGTAAATGTGTACTGAATGAAATTAAATTTGGTATATGTAGGTTTACTAGCACAAAAGACAGATCAAATTCGATTTTGTGTTCAACCATGCCAATTTTTATGCGCAAACAACGGTCGTATCAAGCCGACTCTTAGAGGCGGACATGAGGTCTACCGACCTTTTATTCAACTTAGAATTCGACAGATTTGATAATAACCCAAGTAGCTTACTATTAATTACAGTAATACAAGCTTAATTTAACTGCAATAGAGAGAACAGCATTAATGTTGTCTTATTATACCCGCCGCAACGAAGTTAGGGGGGGGGTATACTGGAGTCAGTTTGTCCGTCCCGTTGTCCGTCTGTCTGTGGACACAAATTTGTCCGGAGTTTTTCTCAGTTGTTTTTTGATCAATTTCCTTGAAACTTGGCACAGACATCAACCACCATGGGAACCTGTGCACCTGCGATTATGATGTCTGTCGGACCTTTTTTGGTGGAGTTATCCCCCTTTTTCGACTTAGAAATTTTTCGCAACATGTATACTTTTGTCCGAGCTTTTATTCCTACATTTTTAGGTCAATTTTTTAAAAACATGGCACAGATATTTAGTACCATGGGAACTTGTGCACCTGCTATTATGACGTCTGTCCAACATTTTTTGGTGGAGTTATCCCCCTTTTTCGACTTAGAATTTTTTTTGCAACATGCATAATTTTGTCCGAGCTTTTATTCCTACGTTTTTCGGTCAATGTTTTTTAATCTTGGCACTGATATTTAGTACCATGGGAACCTGTGCACCTGCGATTATGATGTCTGTCGGACTTTTTTGTGTGGAGTTATACCCCTTTTTCGACTTAGAACATTTTCGCAACATGCATAATTTTGTCCAAGCTTTTATTCTTACATTTTTCGGTCAATAGGTTTAAGATTAGGGTTAGGGTTGTGCACCTGCAATGGGAACTGTTATTTTATTATTTTAACTAAATGTTTACTGACATGTGAAACATCTTAGTATTTTTAAAACAGGTGGGTATTCGTAGTCCCATTGGGACAGTCACACCTCTACATGTATTTTATTTTTATGTGTACCCATACCATAGTATGGTACACATATTGTCGTTGTCCGGATTGACCACTGGTTGTCCGTCCATCCGGTAGACACTTTACGCATGGTGTGATAAGTCAAACATTTTTTTATTCGATCAAACCAAATTTTGTATATATCTGCTTCTGAGCCCAAAATACAGATGAGTTAAAATATGGGTTTGATCCAAGTTTTTTTTTTATAGAGTTATGGCCCTTCTTCGACTTAGAATTCACGCATGCTGCAATAACTAAAAAAAAAAGATATCTGAAATCAAATTTGGTATGTGAGTTTCTCAGCCCAAAATACAGATAGAATTCGAATATGGGTTTGATCCTATTTTTTATAACAGAGTTATGGGCGTATTTAAAAAAAAAACTTGTTCTAATCTTTGAAGAATAACATTGAATGTTATGGATTTTAGATTCCTAGCTGAAAATAGCTAATCACTATTGCCAAGGTATGGGTTAAACATCTGCCGATCGTGATCGACCTCTCACGATCGGCCTCTCGTTCTAATCAGCTGATCTTTCGAGTGATGCTGGAATTAAGTGCATTCTTGATACTGCCATGTTTGTGACGTTTTTGTTTTCCAAGTTTCCCCAGTGTCTCTTATCATTTTCAGTGCGTGATAAGGCATTTCTGTTGAATATTATTTGCTAGAACAATGGTCTCTGTTGACAATGAAATCCATGGAACTCATTAATTTTTCTCAAATATAATTTTTTGAGTCAAATCGCAATTGTGTATTGTTATACCCCCCGCAACGAAGTTAGGGGGGTATACTGGAGTCAGCTTGTCCGTCCGTCCGTGGACACAAATTTGTCAGGAGTTTTTCTCAGTCGTTTTTTTTTATCAATTTCCGTGAAACTTGGCACAGACATCAACCACCATGGGAACCTGTGCACCTGCGATTATGACGTCTGTCGGACTTTTTTTGGTGGAGTTATCCCCCACTTTTTCGACTTAGAAACTTTTTTTGCAACATGCATAATTTTGTCCGAGCTTTTATTCCTACATTTTTCGGTCAATGTTTTTTAATCTTGGCACTGTTATTTAGTACCATGGGAACCTGTGCACCTGCGATTATGACGTCTGTCCGACATTTGTTGTGTGGAGTTATTCCCCTTTTTCGACTTAGAAATTTTTTCGCGACATACATAATTTTGTCCAAGCTTTTATTCCTACATTTTTCGGTCAATAGGTTTAAGATTAGGGTTATGGTTGTACACCTGCAATGGGAACTGTTAATTTATTATTTTAACTAAATGTTTACTGACATGTGAAACATCTTAGTATTTTAAAAACAGGGGGGTATCCGTAGTCCCATTGGGACAGTCACACCTCTTGTTAATAACAGTTGAGAATGGCACTATACATATGTTTGATCGATGAACTTCAATGTCATAGTTCTTTTTAACTACCCACCAAAGGCGCATGTGTTGATGATAGCATGCTTGAAAATCATAAATAGTTGGAAAATTCAGACCAATGAATAAATTAAAAATAGTCTGATATTTAAACTTAAAGGCATATTATCCAATTCGATGGTCTCTGTGTCATCAGATTCCAACAACAACAACAACACTTCTTCAAAAGACGCTTTATTTATCAGAATTGATTAATTACCAAAATATATATCAACATTTTGTTCAACGCAATTTTATATCGAGAGTATATGTCTGTCGGCTCATCAAATATTTGCGGGCTGCCAAATATTCCAGGTGGTGAAAAGTAACAGATTTCAAAAATCAATATCTGATAACTATGAGCTTTGATGGGCCCTCAGCTCAAATAAGATATTTTGTTTACCCCCGAATCCAAAGAAACACTAATTTAGGACCGAAATGAAAATTGTGAAAATATGTTTCTACCTCTAATAAAATGGAAAAATATTGAAAATGGCCACTTCCCAGCTGACATCAATTATAATAAAAATGAATTTATGACTACAGTCGGATTTAATGTACTGTACCCATTTAAACCACCTGCCTTGGAGATACTAGATGTAATGGAGGGGGGAGGGCAAAAATGGACATACATATGTACCTCATAGTCAGAAGCATATATGCTGAAAAGACAAAATAGTCTTGTTGATTAAAGGTTTGACCTAGAACAAATTTGGGGGGGGGGGGGGGTCTCAGGAAAAAATTTGCATCATTCCGGATACTCATATTTTTGGGACCCACCCCAAACTTGCATTTTAATTGACTTTACCAAGCTTTTCTAGACTGTTCTGATATACTAGTATACTGTTCTGTTCCCTCTCCATATTTAATCCATATCCACTATCCACTCTGATCCTATGTAGATACATTTAGAAATCACCATTTGGAATTTCAATGTTCAACTTTACTGAAAAAAATCACACCACATGTCTAAACAGCTGGTCTAAATTAATTTTATCATCTAATTCATCCCGATTGGATATATATATTAAAACTTATCACATGTTTAGATATGCAAACATGCATGTACAGTACATGTTCCTGTCTAATATACCTGAAGATACGAATATACCAGATGATAACATCAATAAATGTGATGATGGTTTGAAGAAATGTCCTAGCCAATCGTTAAAAATATGTGCAAGTGACGTAATGAAACATAAATTACCCTGCATAGATGTGCATATATTAAAGCGATTATACGACAAAAATAGATGACTGCGAAATTGGTGACATAAATTACACGACCATTTAATAACCCACTTGCTACTAAAAAATAAAAATATTTAACAAAAAATAAAAATTAGATGACGTTGCTCACCATTGAATTTCCCATATTACAACGTCGGCATATATCGGTCTGCCGTGTTCATCTGATGAGCAGTTATATCACCCTGCCGCTTTAAAATGGTTTGGAAAAACATGTATGCTAAAATTGCAAAATGCAAACACTGGCTATCTACGTAAATTAACACAAGTGACATTGCATGGTGACGCGCACTTCGATTCTCATCGGATGAGAATAATAATAATAATCATTCCATTTAATTACACGCAAGCGACAGCTACCAGTCAGACTTGAAATAGTTTCAATGCGTGTGACAAGTTAAGCAAAAATGTACTGGACCTGTTCATGCCAACATATGCAATGCATTGTCATTTAGAACATTATGCTTTATAGCTGTGATACCATACACCAATGACAGTAGATGCGTACAGACACAATGCTTTGAATGATCGAGTCTCCAAAAACTTCAACTTTCATTTTGCCAACCTGATCACTGCAACCTGTATCTAGTATATTTAATATGTCATATATGTGTCATATTGATCATAACACAACCAAACAATCACCATATTGGATAATTATCTTGCAATTAGGTGAAGAAAAGTCAAAAGGAAATAAATGCAAACACCTTTCTGTGATAGGTGCCCTAAATAATGAAATTAGTAATAAAATGAAATATACACAATGTTTAGTCGTAAAATGTATATACATGTAGAATATCTATCCCAAAAATTAAATTACCATCGCGTATATTAATCAGTGTTCTGCTACATGCTCACGTTTCTTGCCATATCTATCTGCTACACATTGGGAAAGGTCTATCGCATATCAAGTTGATTTATTCGCGCATGCGCAGACCAGCGCAATGACAAATAAATGGTTTATAACGTACTTATACACGACATACCCACTAATATATAAATTTAAATGTGCCTATTGAAGTCAGCGCTGGCAAAGGTGTGTATAGGCCTATGGATTGGCTGCCCGCTAGAAACGAGTAGGAAATATGCGCATGCGCGCAGGCTATAATTCATTTTTTAGCTCAACTTACTTTTGTAAGTTTGAGCTATTGCCATGGCTTGGCGTCCGTCGTCCGTGTGTGCGTGTGTCCGTCAACAATTTCCTTTGGCGCGGGCTACAGGTCGTACCTTTGGTCTGATCTTTATGAAATTTTGCATGAATGTTGACATTGACATGTAGATGGGAACGAGTCATTTTGGGGTCATTCGGCCAAAAAACATGGCCGCTGGTGGCCATTTTGGATTTCAAAATTCAATCCATTGGCGCGGGCTACAGGTCGTACTGTTCGTTTGATCATCATGAAATTTGTAATGGATGTTAATATTGACATGTAGATGGGAACGAGTCATTTTGGGATCGTTCGGCCAAAAAACATGGCCGCCAGCAGCCATCTTGGATTTTACTCTTTGCATGACTAAATCCTTTGGCGCGGGCTACAGGTCGTACCTTTGGTCTGATCTTTATGAAATTTGTCATGAATGTTGACATTGACATGTAGATGGGAACGAGTCATTTTGGGGTCATTCGGCCAAAAAACATGGCCGCTGGTGGCCATTTTGGATTTCAAAATTCAATCCATTGGCGCGGGCTACAGGTCGTACTGTTCGTCTGATCATTATGGCGCGGGCTACAGGTCGTACCTTTGGTCTGATCTTTATGAAATTTGTCATGAATGTTGACATTGACATGTAGATGGGAACGAGTCATTTTGGGGTCGTTCGACCAAAAAACATGGCCGCTGGTAGCCATCTTTGATTTTACTCTTTGCATGACTAAATCCTTTGGCGCAGGCTACAGGTCGTAGTTTTGATCAGAACTTCATGAAATTTGTCATGGATGTTAACAATGACATTGTAGATGGGAACGAGTCATTTTGGGGTCATTCGGCCAAAAAACCTGGCCGCTGGTGGCCATTTTGGATTTCAAAATTCAATCCATTGGCGCGGGCTACAGGTCGTGCTGTTCCTCTGATCATCATGAAATTTGTCATGGATGTTAATATTGACATGTAGATGGGAACGAGTGATTTTGGGGTCGTTCAGCCAAAAAACATGGCCGCCAGCAGCCATCTTGGATTTTACTCTTTGCATGACTAAATTCTTTGGCGCGGGCTACAGGTTGTAGCTTTGGTCAGAACTTCATGAAATTTGTCATGGATGTTAACAATGACATGTAGATGGGAACGAGTGATTTTGGGGTCGTTCGGCCAAAAAACATGGCCGCCAGCAGCCATCTTGGATTTTACTCTTTGCATGACTAAATCCTTTGGCGCGGGTTACATGTCGTACCTTTGGTCTGACCTTTATGAAATTTGTCATGAATATTGATATTGACATGTATATGGGAACGAGTCATTTTGGGGTCATACGGCCAAAAAACATGGCCGCTGGCAGCCATCTTGGATTTTACTCTTTGCATGACTAAATCCTTTGGCGCAGGCTACAGGTCGTAGTTTTGATCAGAACTTCATGAAATTTGTCATGGATGTTAACAATGACATGTAGATGGGAACGAGTGATATTGGGGTTGATCGGCCAAAAAACATGGCCGCCAGCAGCCATCATGGATTTTACTCTTTGCATGACTAAATCCTTTGGCGCGGGCTACAGGTCGTACCTATGGTCTGATCTTTATGAATTTTGTCATGAATGTTGACATTGACATGTAGATGGGAACGAGTCATTTTGGGGTCATTCGGCCAAAAAACATGGCCGCTGGTGGCCATTTTGGATTTCAAAATTCAATCCATTGGCGCGGGCTACAGGTCGTGCTGTTCGTCTGATCATCATGAAATTTGTCATGGATGTTAATATTGACATGTAGATGGAACGAGTGATTTTGGGGTCGTTCATCCAAAAAACATGGCCGCCAGCAGCCATCTTGGATTTTACTCTTTGCATGACTAAATTCTTTGGCGCGGGCTACAGGTTGTAGCTTTGATCAGAACTTCATGAAATTTGTCATGGATGTTAACAATGACATGTAGATGGGAACGAGTGATTTTGGGGTCGTTCGGCCAAAAAACATGGCCGCCAGCAGCCATCTTGGATTTTACTCTTTCAATGACTAAATCCTTTGGCGCGGGTTACAGGTCGTACCTTTGGTCTGACCTTTATGAAATTTGTCATGAATATTGATATTGACATGTATATGGGAACGAGTCATTTTGGGGTCATACAGCCAAAAAAACATGGCCGCTGGCAGCCATCTTGGATTTCAAAATTCAATCCATTGGCACGGGCTACAGGTCGTACTGTTTGTCTGATCATCATGATATTGATCATGGATGTTAATATTAACATGTAGATGGGAACGAGTCATTTTGGGGTCGTTTGGCTAAAAAACATGTCCGCCAGCAGCCATATTGGATTTTACTCTTTGCATGAATAAATTCTTTGGCGCGGGCTACAGGTTGTAGCTTTGGTCAGAACTTCATGAAATTTGTCATGGATGTTAACAATGACATGTAGATGGGAACGAGTGATTTTGGGGTCGTTCGGCCAAAAAACATGGCCGCTGGCAGCCATCTTGGATTTTACTATTTGCATGACTAAATCCTTTGGCGCAGGCTACAGGTCGTAGTTTTGATCAGAACTTCATGAAATTTGTCATGGATGTTAACAATGACATGTAGATGGGAACGAGTGATATTGGGGTTGTTCGGCCAAAAAACATGGCCGCCAGCAGCCATCATGGATTTTACTCTTTGCATGACTAAATCCTTTGGCGCGGGCTACAGGTCGTACCTATGGTCTGATCTTTATGAATTTTGTCATGAATGTTGACATTGACATGTAGATGGGAACGAGTCATTTTGGGGTCATTCGGCCAAAAAACATGGCCGCTGGTGGCCATTTTGGATTTCAAAATTCAATCCATTGGCGCGGGCTACAGGTCGTGCTGTTCGTCTGATCATCATGAAATTTGTCATGGATGTTAATATTGACATGTAGATGGAACGAGTGATTTTGGGGTCGTTCAGCCAAAAAACATGGCCGCCAGCAGCCATCTTGGATTTTACTCTTTGCATGACTAAATTCTTTGGCGCGGGCTACAGGTTGTACCTTTGGTCTGACCTTTATGAAATTTGTCATGAATATTGATATTGACATGTATATGGGAACGAGTCATTTTGGGGTCGTTTGGCTAAAAAACATGTCCGCCAGCAGCCATATTGGATTTTACTCTTTGCATGAATAAATCCTTTGGTGCGGGCTACAGGTCGTAGCTTTGGTCGCAACTTCATGAAATTTGTCATGTATATTAATAATGACATGTAGATGGGAAACGAGTCATTTTGGGGTCGTTCAGCCGAAAAACATGGCCGCCAGCAGCCATCTTGGATTTTACTCTTTGCATGACTAAATCCATTGGCACAGGCTGCAGGTCATACCTTTGATCAGATCATTATGAGATTTGTAAAGGCTGTAGATGGGAACAAGTCATTTTGGGGAAATTCGGAAAAAAACATGGCTGCCGGTGGCCATTTTAGAATTTACTCTTGCATCAATAAATCCTTTGGCACACCATAATCACCACATCCCTGATCCGATCATTATGAAACCTGTTATGAATGTTGATATTGACATGTACATCTAGTCTTACTTAGACATTTCAATTAGCACTTTTCCTATTCCTCCATTTACTGTCGACCATTAAATTATTCCCCTACCTAAGTTGAGCTACAGTGTCATTGACACTTTCATTTTAAATGCGTTTAAATGAAATGTGGCGCTATATATGACATATAGTTGCATGTTCACATGTTAGTACAGTAGACAATCTAGACAGCTTACTTGAACAATGGGGCCACGATATGTTACGGGAAATTACGTTGTTTCTGGTCTCTGTAATATCAGTCTCTGTTATGCCACATGCAAAAAGTCTATCACATATCAAGTTGACTTACTCGCGCATGGTCAGGTATATCTTAAATTTCACATTAGGATATTGGTTGCATCGAAACGCAATTCGCTGATGTACAATTACAACGTTATAAGCTAGATTTCGTTTATCCTGCAAATTTCGGTAGTTGCCTAGTAACCGTTTCTAATGAGAGATCGGGTGGCAAAGTCTCCCGATCTTACAATGATAAGTGGTCCATGCATAGCATGCTTGCACAGTTTTAGGTAGGTGTCCCCTTTGAACATAACCAACACCATGTCACTTAGACACTGTCTAAATTAAGGCAAAACATACCACTGAATGGTTAGTGCAATGATGTCATTCGAACATTTGTGGTATTTGCTTAGCAACCGTTGCTACCATTAAATGGGATACTTCACTTGGTTCACTATTCTGGTCGGGTATATATCTCAAATTTCACATTTGGGTATTACCTGCATAAAAAAACGCAATCACTGGGGTTGAATACGACGCTATATAAAGCTATATTTACATTGTCCAGTCAATTCTGGGTAGTTGCCTAGCAACCGTTACAAAGGAGTTGCTGCGAGGCAAAGTCTCGCGATCTTATAATGATCGCTGATCCATGGGGGACAAACCTGTAAAGTTTCAGACCTGTGTCGCAATTTGAACATAATCAACACCATGTGACCGGTGTAACAGGATATCTCCCCCCCCTGGATATCTCTTGTTTTGCTTTATCTAGTCATGAAACAGCCGGAAATTAACTTCTTCTGAGAAAAAGTTTTTTGAGTCAGGGTTTGGGATGGTGGGGGAAGATGTCCAGGTCAGGATATCCCCCCCCCCCCCACCCACCCAGCACCTACATGACAAAAAAATCATCTGATGGTTTTATCTCTTATTTTGCTTTATATAGTCATGAAACAGCGAGAAATTTACTTCTTTTGAGAAGAAGTTTTTTGAGTCGGGGTTTGGGGTGGGGGGAAGATGTCCAGGTGTATTGTTTTAGGTAGTTGATACCGTGGAACATTAATACTGGATCATGACAGTGCATAAAAAAATCTGTTTTAAATTGTATTGCTTTGGTATTTGAAAGCCTGGATGAATTTTGCAATGTGAACAAGATGTCATTTTCAAAATATCAGTACAATTGGAGCATAAGATGAATGTTTAGATGTTTATACATTTTGATGGTAACATTAAGGCACTTGTATCGATTGGAAAGGATGTAAGGTAGCTTTTGTTATAACAGGTGCTAGGTGCTGGCGAATCTTCTTTGCAGAGAATAATCTTCCAGTGATGTCTCCATTCAGCACATGGTAGGCATTGGCTATTGCGAAAACACCACAGTCTGATGTGTTGGGTTGTCGGGTTGTTTCAGGAAATACAACTTTTAGCTTGTTGGCTCTCATGATATCCTTCAGGAGTTGTCTTGTTGATCTGTGTAGCGATCTGCAGAGGCTGTCGTACACTTCAATTGTGCCTGCTTCACAACCCACAGTGCTTAATGTGATCCAATGATTGCCTCCAGAATTCAGAATTTGAACAAATTCATGTGTTGGTATATCGAACGATGATGATGCGAATATAGAATATAGACCTGGACATCTCCCCCCCCCCCCCCCCCCCCCCCAACCTCAAACCCTGACTCAAAAAACTTTTTCTCAGAAGAAGTTAATTTCTCGCCGTTTCATAACTAGATAAAGCAAAACAAGCGATAAAACCATAAGATTATTTTTTTGTCATGTAGGTGGTGGGTGGGGGGGGGGGGGGAGATATCCTGACCTGGACATCTCCCCCCCCCCCCCCCCCCCCCACCCCACCCCAAACCCTGACTCCAAAAACTTTTTCTCATAAGTTAATTTCTCGCTGTTTCATGAATATATAAAGCAAAATAAGCGATAAAATCATAAGATGATTTTTATTTGTCATGTAGTCATATAGGTGCTGGGTGGGGGGTGGGGAATATCCAAGCCTGGACATTTATAAAAATTAATTCAAAACGAAAACATTTTTCTGGCCATTTCAGGAACAAACAATCAAATGCATGATAAAACAAATTTGTCACTTTTTTTTTTTTAAATAAAAAAAAAAAAAAAAAAAATGTCAATCTCAAAAAACATTTTTCTGGCCATTTGAGGACCAAACGATATCAAATGAGTGAAATTATTTTTTAGTCGTACATGGGGGGGGAACTTATCCAGGGTGGGGGGGGGGGAGATATCCTAGGATAAGTCACCCCGCGGGGGGGAACTTTTCCTAAGATAAGTTCCCACGCGGGGTGACCTTATCCAGGGGGGGGGGGGGGGGACATAACGTGGTACACCGGACACTGTCTAATTTAAACGGAAATACCACTGGGAGCCCGCACCCGATAACTGTGGGGCGTCAGGGTTCAAAGGGTTAACTAGATCATGTCATGAATCTCTACCCTCCATGCATGACTATGCCCGTAGAGATCATTCTTCACCAGCTCAAATAATGTGAACTGTTTCATGTTCCGACTGGGAAGTTTACAACATAAAATAACAGTGTAGCTAATATACTTCTTAGTTAATATTGATCCTCTGTAAATACCTGTTGAGCCGAGTTTGATTGGCATCCTTTCCAATAATGGAATTCTCACGGGTTATAAATTCAATGTTTATTTCGATGTTGACTCACAAAAGTCGCAAACAAATCATGCAATATGTAGTTGTGACCACACCCCTATTATGAAATATATTATTAAGGAACAAGTAGTAACAAAGAAATAGTCACTGCCTTGTTTGTTCACTGCTATAAAGTTCCCTGTCAGAATATTAAAAAGTTCCCATATTTTGAACGGGATGAATATGATCTCTACGGTAGCCAGAGTAGAAATTTGTGACATGATCTAATACTTGGTGACCTATTCCTATTCTAAAAGAAAGAGAAATGTATTCAGCACATACTGCAAATCATGCAATTTACTACCATAATAATTTTGCTGGGTTGAAATTTAAATACAAAGCCATCTCAACATAATTATTTATTATTATTAGCTCAACTTTACTTTGTAAAGTTTGAGCTATTGCCATGGCTTGGTATCCGTCGTGCGTGTGTATGTGTGTGCGTGATTCGTCAACAATTTCCTTTAGCACGGGCTACAGTTCGTACCTTTGGTCCGATTATTATCAAATTTGTCTTGGATGTTGACATTGACATGTAGATGGGAACGAGTCATTTTGGGGTCATTCGGAAAAAAAACATGGCCGCCAGTGGCCATCATGGATTTCAAAATTCAATCCATTAGCACGGGCTACAGGCCGTACTGTTTGTCTTATTGTCATGAAATTTGTCATGGATGTTAATATTGACATGTAGATGGGAAACGTGGCCACCGGCAGCCATCTTAGATTTTACTCTTTGCATGACTAAATCCTTTGACACGGGCTACAGGTTGTACATTTGGTCTGATCATCATAAAATTTGTCATGAATGTTAACAATGACATGCATTAGCACGGGCCACAGGTCGTACTGTTCGTCTGATCATCATGAAATTTGTCATGGATTTCCTTTAGCACGGGCTACAGTTCGTACCTTTGGTCCGATTATTATGAAATTTGTCTTGGATGTTGAACGAAATTTGTCATGGATGTTAATATTGACATGTAGATGGGAACGAGTCATTTTGGGGTCATTCGGCAAAAAAACATGGCCGCCAGCAGCCATCTTGGATTTTACTCTTTGTATGACTAAATCCTTTAGCACGGGCTACAGGTCGTACCTTTAGTCTGATCATCATAAAATTTGTCATGAATGTTAATAATGACATGTAGATGGGAACGAGTCATTTTGGGGTCATTCGGCCAAAAAATGTTTACCCCTCCGAGAACCTCATATGCACCTAATGTTCGTACTTGACCCAGTTATGATCGATAGATCCCTGCACATTTCGATGCATCGATCATGCCTGTCATATATGACATAATATTGTCAAGTCATTTTAAAACGATGGTCTGGCTATTAATATCGATAAAAGTACACGCATTTGAGATATCAAACTAAATAAAAGTTAGCAAGACAACTTTTTGAAAAAAGATGACGAAATATAGGTACTACAAATAAATCGCATCATGTTACCTTGACCTTGATGATGCAATCGTGAAATTTGACACTGTCAACATAATTAGGCTATGTTCAACTTATCGAAATAATCAATGCAGCCTATTTATAATTAGGCCCCCCTCATGGCATGTTACAAATCTCTATTCTCTTGAGTAGAGGATAGAGAACAGTAGATATTCATGACCCCCCCCCCCCCCCCCCCCCCCCCCCCCCCCCCCCCCGAAACTGCATGACCATGCAAAATGTAGGCATAACAGAAAAATTTCATGCTTAAAGTTTAATCCACTGTGGAGTTATATTTTTCTTTCTTCTGGCGAGATTTGTTGTTTGTGATCCATGCATGTGCTGGGAAACAAATATGCAATTCCGTTATAAAGCACATCAAATGCTCTCTGTCGCATATTGCAATAAATTTTGCCTATGTATATTCGGAATATACGTAGGCCTACAGGCCCGATATTTTTTTTAAGCTGGAGTTGTCCCATGTTTGAAATTGTTTTATAAATCTGTTCACTAGCTGTGTGAAATTTGATAATGATTTGTCTTCTTCAAGCACGACAGGCACGATCAAGTGACTTCGCGCATGACGGCATATATTATATACTAGCAGGGTTACCCGGCGTTGCCCAGGTTAAAGTGATGTGAACCCTTCTGTATGCTGTGGATAGTTGTTGGGAATAGAGAATACTCTTGCTCGAAGTGTTACACGTATTCTCATAAATTGTATATTCAAATAGCATCACAAAACATGATTCTTACACAGTCATGGAATATAAGTATAGTGGCTCACCTTGTCGATTGTCATTTTGTTTATCGCGATTACTCCGTTCCATCCATAATGAATGAAGTATTTATTTATTTACAACTGCGTATACTTCAGACGTTATAATATGATACATGAACATC
Organism: Siphonodentalium dalli; assembly: GCA_032622095.1. Classification (NCBI taxonomy): domain Eukaryota; kingdom Metazoa; phylum Mollusca; class Scaphopoda; order Gadilida; family Siphonodentaliidae; genus Siphonodentalium; species Siphonodentalium dalli. The sequence goes on along the minus strand of CP136063.1, from coordinate 141,446,404 downwards.
ATAAACACATTAGTACGCAAAAATAAAAGACGACAATTGGATTTTACATATAGAGATGTATCAATCATTCTAGTGGGGTTGGACTAAGATCTTGAGGACACCTAGCTGTCATATCTCCATGAATATACAGATGTTTTAAATAAATTTCCAGGTGCTCCTCTGCTCATGGTGCTATATATTGGCTAAATATTCTCAGTTTAAAAGTAATGTTGCTGCGCATGTATATCAGCTACATGTGCCAGACACAGAGCGAGATTTTGAGTTGTTTATGTCAGTCAATGAGTCTGTTCTAACAATTCCGCTGTATCGGGCAGATATACCCTTGTCAGATGTCAGTATTGGAGGATCCTGAAAAGTCATGTACTACTGACTGCGTTTTCTTTGATATAAGAAGAAAATATATTTGACTGTACACTGTGACCACTATTTTTGAACAGGCCTTCGATACATTTCCATATCTCTTGACAAATTGTAACTTTTTTGTGGAAACTGTATTGAATGGAACAGACTCAATTGTGTTATAATACATATGCAATCCTCTGACGGTTCGAGGTCTCTCAGTTTGCAAGAATATATGTATCTCTTAAATAGAATGATAAATATACTTTTAATACTTCTTCTATGTATCTCTTTTCGCTAGCTCATTATCTGAATGCCCTCATTGTCATCCCCATATAAATATGACAGTTGAGACGATATAATTGTTCAAGTGACTTAATTGGGTCACCATTTATCGAAATTGTAAAATTTGAACGCCCAAAACTCCTTAAAATGAGATGGCCTGGTGACTATATATAACTTATAGGTGGATATCGGCAAATAGAAATCTTATCAACGATAGTGCATATCCTCTCACTATCCGTGACCCAAACGACACCAAATGTGATTTAATTCAACGTATCATTAGAGAAGAATGTGTATGAATTAGGTGGAAATTGGTGCTAAATATATTTGTATCAGCTTTGGTGCAACTGCCATCCTAATGCATTACTTTAACGGCGCCACTTTTTAAATATTTAAACCACGTCCATTAGACTCATGGATGCATGATATACTGGAGATGATTATATATAGGTTTGGTGGTAATCAGCAACTAAACAAATTCAAATAGTTATGACCCCCCCTCCCCATCTCTCACCCAAATGGCAGCAATTTGGCGTCTTTAAATCACACGATTATATTCCTCGTATCATAGAGAAGAAGAATATATCAATTTGGTGGAAATCTGAGCGAAAAATAGTTTATTAAATCAATTGTTGATGGCCCCCGCCCACCTGCAACGCTGACTCGAACAGCGCCATATCGCGGAGGTGATTATTTTTGTATGCGTTTGGTGGAAATCGGCGACAAAACTATTTCACCATATTTTAATTTTGCCAACCGCCCCTTTTCTTCCCCTGACACTGACACCAACAGCGTCACTTTAGAAAATGTTAACCCGCACCATTATCTTCCTCATAAAAAGTTACCCCTCTTAGAACGCCTTGGTGCCATCTCGATTGTACCCCGTGAAGTTATATATAGAACGCAGACAGACAGAAAGACAGACAGCACAATTTGTTTCTCGTATCATTTGAGAAGAACGTGTCTGAATTTGATTGTAATTGGTACTAAAAATATTTGTTATCAGTTTTGGTGACCCTCTTGTCCCTATTTCGGACTCAAGCGGCGCCACTTTTGTCACCGTTACCACACACTTAGACTCATTAGAGATGCATATATATAAAATTGGTGAAAATTGGCGAGTATACAAATTCGTATCAAATTTAAGGTCCCCATATCTCTCACCCGGAGGGCACCAATTTGGTGTATCTAAACCACACGGAGAAGAATATGTATCAATCTGGTGGATATGGGCGCTAAACATATTGTTATAATTTTTTTGTGTCCCTCTCACCTCCATACACTACTGAATCGAATGGCCCATCTTGTGACATCATTAAACCACACAATTACACTCCTGATATCACGGAGATGATTATTTATAAGTTTGGTGCTAATCGGCTACTAAACAAATTGTTATCAAATTTGGTGCCCACCCCTCCCCTCCCCATCTCTCACTGAAACAGCACCAATATGGTGTCTTTAAAACACACGATTAGATTCCTCGTATCATGGATAAGAACGTGTATCAATTTGGTGGAATGATTTTGTATAAGTGTGGTGGCAATCGGCGACTAAACCCATTCTTATTAAATTTAGTGCCCACACCCCCCCCCCAATCTCTCATCCAAACGACAACAATTTGGCGTTGTTAAATCGCTCAATTAGATTCCTTGTATCATGAAGAAGAATATATATCAATTTGGTGGTAATCGGCGCTAAAAAAAATTCAGTTTTAGTTTGATCAATTTTGGAGCCCCTCTCCCCTTCCGTGCATCCCTGACTCGAACGACGCCACTTTTGACATATTTAAACAACACCATTAGAGTCTTCATATCATGGGGATGATTATTATGTAAGTTTCGTGGCAATATCGACGACAAAACAAAATTCTGTCCTGACAACAATGGCGTCACTTTAGAAAATTCTAACCCACACCATTATCTTTCTCGTAAAAAGTTACCCCTAGTAGACCCCTTTGGTATCATCTAGATGGTTCCCTGTGATTTTCTATAGAACACAGACAGACAGACATTCGCAAATATAGATATAGATGGGGCCTATATATATACTCTGCAATGCCACATGTTTTGTTCCCAGAAACGTAAATATTGATGACCTCAATTCCTGGAATCGGGCTAAATGTAGAACATACGACATCTCATGTTATGACTGCCTAGATAAGTCAGTTTATTTCTAAAGCACTCGATTGTGCACTCATTAATTAATTGTGTCGTCGGCGATTCGCGAATAAATACAAATCTTTTGCATTTGCCATAAATATATATCTTTATTTCCTCCATATTTAAAAGTCGGAGGTATTTAAACATATTACAAACACAAGCTTTGAAGATAGTATACAACTGCATACATATTTGGGTATGCTCCCCGCGACTTGATTTTGAAGATTTCCCGATGGGTGGGGTGTATTGTCCAGGTAAAATACCAATATTTTACGTAGCACCCACTGATCACCACAGTATACATAATAGTTCTATGACACGTACGTGTTCCCCGATACTGTAAAACTTTATACTGACGATTTCTCATATTAGGAAACTATTTAATAAATTATAAAGATAGGCCTATAAAACATATAATCCCGATAAAAGTCCCGAGTAATCCCGATACAGAAACTTTCCAAACAACATGCGGTGTTGTTTTCGGAATATGATACTCCAAAATGAAAGTAAACTCCGATAGAATCCCGATAGACTAAGTAAATATTCCGATAATTTCCCGAAAAACGTTGCATCATTTCCTGATAATTTCCCGATAACTGTATATATATGCGATCGGGATCTATTGGGAAATAGGCTGATTTCCCGATAGTAGTTTTGAGATGACCCCTTAATCGGGCATTCTCTTGTAGCTTAACAGTATTTTACCCGCACGATAAGATTCCATAATTTTGAGGCGAAGTTGACCTGAAGCGGGTGGCAGTGATGCTTTGTTTTCATTAACGCCCGCCACCCGCTTCCGGTTACCGATCATGTGATCACACAAGGACAGAGTAGTAATAATAGTAATAACATGATTTTGTCGGGCACCATAGTTTATTAACGGCCCTCCAGGAATGATTAACAGCCCTTGGGCCTATTAGCGGCCCTCAACTACATCTCGGGCCTCTTAATAGGCCCTGGCCGCCTGGGGCTGTTTTATAATCATTCCTGCCAGGCCTTTAATAAACGTTAATGGTCTAAAAAATCATGTTATATAGTTTTGAAATATTTTTGTTTTATTATTAGGGGCTCGTGCAGTTCATCGGGGAACCATTAATAATAAGTCTGGGAAATTACCCCCCTGGACAAAACAAGTGTCCATTGGCACCGTGGTGTATTTGCGGTTCGGCCGCGGTGTCAGAGTTTGTAACTGCAGTTGAGCACCGCGGCCGAACGGCAAGTACACCGCGGCCGAACGGCAAGTACACTGCGGCCGAACGGCAAGTACACCATGGCCCAAAGGCAACTACAACGGGGCCGAATGGCATGTACACCATGGTTAGATTTCTGGTTTGTATCGTCTTTTTTCAGTTTAATGAACGTACACCATGGCAACTACACCATGGCCGAATGGCAAGTACACCGCGGCCCAACTGTAGTTAGCCGTTGGAGCCGCGGTGTAGTTGTATTTCGGCGGTGATGGCAACGCTAACCGCACCACGGTTAAGTGGACACTTGTTTTGTTCAGTATGGTATAGCCGTATAGGATCCCTTCCTCACACTTGGTAGTGCAATCAGAATTAGACCTTAATTTGCTCTCAATAATTTTGAAGTGAGAAGACCGAGAGGAGACAAATTATTATCAGATCATCACCGAAATGCTTTCTGTGTCTTAGTAAACCAATATAGTACGCTATAAGTCATTTTTAGCTCAACTTTACTTTGTAAAGACATTTAAATTTTTCGCATTCCTGATCGCTCCATTGACTGTAACACATGAAATTATTCCCTTTCGAAGTTGAGCTAGTGTCATTGACACTTAAGAAATAAATACACGGTGTAGAGGTGTGTATGGTCAAGTTGTACCACAAAAAACTGATTGTAGGACGACGCGTAGCGGAGTCCTACAATCAGTTTTTTGTGGTACAACTTGACCATACACACCGATACACCGTGTATTTATTTCTTTTGTAATACGACTGAAAGTTTATGGTTACAATTCGACTGAATAGTCAACGAAATACTGTGCTTTTTCGGTCTCAGGTGAGAAAACATTTTGTGGTGTAATTCGTATTGGGCGTACTCGATTTCTTTGCATGGAGTACTCCGGTAATCTTGTCTTGTTATGAAATTCCCCAGTTGACTTTTCGAGGCACCTCTTCTAGAAAATAATCGTTGTGATTGGCTAACAAACGATGTGTTTTCAGCGGCGCGTGTGCCTTTCATTTAAATTGTACAGGAAATACGATTTCGGTCATTTCTGTGTTGAACGTTTTTGGGACAACATGAATATGATCATCGACTATGGACCATTTTCCTTACTAAAAGCGATCTAAATGATCTAGTTTACTAAACTAATCTTATCCCCCTTCTGTACTGGTGAACAAACGCTTTCATTTTCAACTTGATTCCGAAATATCGAATATGATCGAGATTCGAATCGACGAATGCACAGCCCGGCCCCATGGATTTATTTTGTCATTTAATATACCTATTAAGTAACTTTCTTTGGTTGTAACATATATCAATATACCATAACATCATTTGGACCATATTCATTGGCAACCAAACTGGTTTCAAGCGACAAATCGCTAGAAAATTCGCAAGATTGTCAAGATGTAGCAAAATTCAAAGGGTTACGGGTGCGGGTGTACTCCGTTGATGCCCTGTTTGCGCGGAGTTAGAAAAGACGGGAAAAGTCGCGTGCGGCGATCTGAATAAACCGATTTTTTTCGTGGTACAATTGGAAAAAGTAGAATTGTACCACAAAACTGGAACGAGATAGCCATGGTAACTCGGGCCACTGGCCAATCAGAACATGGCTTTTAAGCATAGTTAGGCAGGGTCGTATTACAATTAAGAAATAAATACACGGTGTAGAGGTGTGTATGGTCAAGTTGTACCACAAAAAACTGATTGTAGGACTCCGCTACGCGTCGTCCTACAATCAGTTTTTTGTGGTACAACTTGACCATACACACCTCTACACCGTGTATTTATTTCTTTTGTAATACGACTGAAAGTTTATGGTCACAATTCGACTGAATAGTCAACGAAATACTGTGCTTTTTCGGTCTCAGGTGAGAAAACATTTCGTGGTGTAATTCGTATTGGGCGTACTCGATTTCTTTGCATTGAGTACTCTGGTAATGTCTTGTCTTGTTATGAAATTCCCCCGTTGACTTTTCGAGGCACCTCTTCTAGAAATAATCGTTTTGATTGGCTAAAAAAAGATGTGTTTTCAGCGGCGCCCATGCGTTTCATTTAAATTGTACAGGAAATACGATTGCTATCATTTCTGTTTTGAACGTTGTTGGGACAACATGAATATGATCACGACTATGGACCATTTTCCTTACACAAAGCGATCTAAATGATCTAGTTTACTAAACTAATCCCCTTCTGTACTGGTGAACAAACGCTTTCATTTTCAACTTGATTCCGAAATATCGAATATGATCGAGATTCGAATCGACGAATGCACAGCCCGGCCCCATGGATTTATTTTGTCATTTAATATACTTATTAAGTAACTTTCTTTGGTCGTAACATATATCAATATACCGGACCATATTCATTGGCAACCAAACTGGTTTCAAGCGACAAATCGCTGGAAAATTCGCAATATTGTCAAGATGTAGCAAAATGCAAAGGGTTACGGGTGCGGGTGTACTTCGTTGATGCCCCGTTTGCGCGGAGTTAGAAAAGACGGGAAAAGTCGCGTGCGGCGATCTGAATAAACCGATTTTTTTCGTGGTACAATTGGAAAAAGTAGAATTGTACCACAAAACTGGAACAAGATAGCCATGGTAACTCGGGGCCACTGGCCAATCAGGACATGGCTTTTAAGCATAGTTAGGCAGGGTCGTATTACAAATATCAATATACCATAACATCATTTGGACCATATTCATTGGCAACCAAACTGGTTTCAAGCGACAAATCGCTAGAAAATTCGCAAGATTGTCAAGATGTAGCAAAATTCGAAGGGTTACGGGTGCGGGTGTACCCCGTTGATGCCCCGTTTGCGCGGAGTTAGAAAAGACGGGAAAAGTCGCGTGCGGCGATCTGAATAAACCGATTTTTTTCATGGTACGATTGGAAAAAGTAGAATTGTACCACAAAACTGGAACGAGATATCCATGGTAACTGGGGCCACTGGCCAATCAGGACATGGCTTTTAAGCATAGTTAGGCAGGGTCGTATTACAATTTCATTTTATCAGATTATTGCAAGAGAGAAATTAAATTTCGGGAGTTTTCCCCTTGGATGACGAGTTATGTCCCTTGATTGCCGTTGAAATTTTATTGGTAAAATATTCATCAGCATGTATTATGCTAATCACCCACATACAAGTCCTTAATATTTGATCCGATATTTCATAAGTAGGAGACTCTTATTGTATCATACTTTCGACAAAAAATAAGTTTTCCCATAATTTTTCTGGCAATTTAGGTGTAAATTTAGTTCGGGGGACATTGATGTAAATCTATAGAACAATCAATTAATTAATTTATCTATCTATCTCTCACTCTCTCTCTTTCAATTCCAAATTATCAGCTAAAAATTTATTTACGCATACAAATCAACACATCGTAAAAAAAAAAATTAGCGACAAAATCTGCTATTGACAAAATCTGCTATTTATAATTCTATCACTTCTCTTGGGAGACAATAATCAGTGATCGAACATTTATTAAATGCTATGGATAGAAATGGAATTGATAGGCGTTTGTGGTATTAATTGAAAGAGGAACCCTTTGCCGATCTTGTCAGTTTCCAAGCGATGGTAAATCAGGGGATATGCTATGATTCCCCTTGTCTCTTGTATACTACCATAATGTAAAGCAGGCGCGTATATAGGGACGGCGTGTAAGGGCAGTGCAGGGAGGAGGTGGTCAGTGGAGCTTGTTTCAAGCCCCTGTGGAGGCACAAGAGCCACTCGTCTTATTCGCCTGATCCTTTTGAACACTGTTGTGGCTTATAATTTTGATCTATCATCAATGTCTGCAATTCACTGTTACTTACTAATAATTTATATCACTGGGATTGAATTTTAGTGTCATTTCCAGAGCTATTGCCATGGGTTGTCGTCGTCAACAATTAAAAAAACATGGCCATCTTGGATTTCAAATTTAATCCTTCAACTCACCCTGCATTTGTCGGTGAAATGTTTTTAGTTCAAATTGTCAAGTTTGAGCTGTTGCCATGGTTTGCTATCCGTCAGTCAACAATTTCCGTTAGCACAACCTACAGGTCACATCTCTCATCCGATCGTCTCTAAACTTCATATGGATGTTCGGAGTGACCTCTCAATGGGACCAATGATTTTTACCGAAATTTGTTTTAAAAAACATGTCCGCCGGCGTACTTCTATTCCTAATTGCCCCATTGAATGTAACACATGAAATTATTCCCCATTTTGCCTTTTGAACTCTTCTGTTGCTTGATATGTCTTGCCCAAATGGGAATTAACGAGAAAGCACCGAATAAATTCCTGGTGTGTGTAAATTGTAATACTCATGACATCAAAGATGGCCGATGACTGCCATGTTTTTTGACTGATTCACCCTAAAACATCTCTAGGACAATAATTTGATGGATCACATGCCAATTTGTAACAAAACAGATAAATAGAACTTCCCACTGTTCGTACATTCTCATTATGTAATTGGTGCAGTACAAATTAACCCCTCTTTAATTCATGTTTAATATATGGCCATCTTGGATTGCAGTATTACGCAATGTATTAAAATCCATTAGCACAGGCTACAGACGATACCGTTTGTTCAAACTTCGTGAAATTTATCGTGTAGGTTGACATTTACATTTAATAGCTGTTTTTGGGTTGATGGCAAAAAATTGCTATCACCTATGGGTTAGTCATCTGCCAATTGTGATCGGCCTCTTGTTAATATAAATTAATTTATAGCTGCAGATGTCGTGGATTAGCTTAGGTGTGGCCTAGCTTGCAAGACTGACTCTATACTGTGAACACTTGTAATCATATACCAATTAATTGTACTCACAACAGCGCGTTAGCGCAGCCAACTTGATTGTAGTCAGATCTATACATACGTTAATACAGCATACATCACAACAACAGTCGTTAGATACTCTATCCCTCACAGCAGTCATAAATTAAGATACAAATTTCAGTATACTTTAGCCTGTGCGACGTAAGCACACTTAACATTTGTGGATTGGGTAACATTTAACACACATGTAAAAATCTATGTTGAGAGTAGATGGGGTTTCGACTCGAGACACCCGCAGACTATAGAATAAAATAAATATATTTCTGTGACAAGTATGCATATATGGTAATGTAACATTTTATTTGATACATTTGCTTGAAAATGTACGACAATATCTCGATGACAGCATTCTATTTATTGCATTCCAGTTTGCTTCCATCAGTAAAATATTTCAATTCCCATATATTCGTACTACCGTCATATCATACACAATACAGTGAAAGTTGACCGATTTTGGTCGACTAACATGTTTTATTCCAGAGATATGTCCATTTGCATTGTACTCACACTTGGCATATTGGTAAAGTTCTTGTTATTACTTCAGGCTAAACAAATTCCTCAAATACAGGACATTTGAGTACAATCTCTCTTTAATAGTTGGTTAGAACTACCGGTACCTATTTATATTTTGTGTGCATTGACAAGCTATAGCATAATGTATAACATAATATGATAATATGCAAAGCATATAGGATGACCCCAGTATGATGTTGAGGGGAAGAACCTTGCGAAGGATTGTGTAAATATAGTCATTATCCTATATGACTATATTTAGGCCCACACGGAAAATCTCGTTGACTAAAATTTTACTCTACAAGTATTAAACACCAGTGTAAAGTATACCACCAAGCAAGATTGACTAAAGTGTTGAGTAAACTAGTTCTACCCAACGAGTCGAGTAAATATTTTACTAAACACTGAAAGTGAAATCGCTCAACAATTGATTTCTTTTGCTCAATAGTTTTGTGAATATTTAATCAACATTGACTGAAAAATGTTGCTATAAATGTTGAGCAATGGGGGGTACATGTACATGTATAAGTATACTGGATTGACCCCGTCCTGACATTTATCCGTCTGATTTTTCCGTCTGTGTGTCCAGATATCTGAAACACCTGTAGTCGGATCTGAATGAAATTTGGTATGGATGTTCACAACTACATGTATGATGGCATTTTTTTTTTTTCTTCGGATTTTCCATTCTAGAGTAGAGTTATTAATCTTTGTCTGGTTAATGTTGGTTGTTTTGTCCATCAGAGCAGATATCTCAAAACACCGGTTGTCGGATCTGAATGAAATTTGGTATGGATGTTCACTAGTATGAGGGAATAGTCGTTTTTTTTCCGGTTTCTATTCTTGAGTTTATATTCATCTTATTTATTTGGAAGTGTTGGTTTTTGTTCGTATTTCCACCACCGATTAACTGATTGTTCATGTTTTCCGTTCTAGAGTTATTTTTAATAGCTTTGTTTATATGAAAATATTGGGCTTTTCTTCTGTCCGAGCAGATATCTCAACCATAAATGTACTTTGTCAGTTAGAATTTGCCACGTTGGGTAGACCCCAACAATTTTGGTATTTGCGGCTCGAATCAAATCCCTTTTCACATCGAATCGAATCTTCACTTTATAGTAAAATCCTAACTATAAGTTTTGAGCCATTGGTTTATTGAGAAGTTTTCTGACAACAGAGACTACGCTTGTTTTATCTAGCATTTTTTTCACAAATTTATGTACATTAGAATTCTCGTACCAGTCGAACTCTTCAAACCTGACCGGGATAGGTGGTATAACCGTATTAGGTATACAACCAGCCAGCATTCATATTTGAAATTTCCTTGTTTCATATGCATGACTTACATTACTTGGACCGTTTTATTTATGTCGCTGAACTATTTGGTTCTATGTAATGTAATCGTAATGTTTTGTACAGTTTGTGGAAATTAATAGATTTGATACTAGATAGAGATGCGACAGCCTGTGTCATTGATTGTGACCACCAGATCATATTCACAGTACTGTGGCAAAGGAACAAAAGTATTTTTCACAAGCACGATAACTCTTATTACTTTTTGCGTTAACCTGTGAAGTTTGCCACTTGTTTGGGTATTGACTGGAGTCTTACGCGGAAATACACATGTATTTGCTTAATTCTGCTAAAAGTTAATGAAATGAAACGTGGAAATAAATGGTGTAACCAATTTACAAAACAATATGATCATACGCAAGCGTAATAAACGAACCAAAGCTAAAACAATCACATAGGGGTTCCTGCATGTAGCGTTTAAAACAATTCTTGTCAAAATCACTTTATAGATTCCCACCAAATAAGATCCACATGCATAAGGGTTATGTTTGGTGGGGTATTATCGTAATTATAAATAGTTATATATGTTGTCGAGAGTGCATGGAACTGAAACTAACCATTATATTACTTGGTGTACTGGGGGAGCTCTCCGATTCAGATACTCAGGATGTTCATTTCACTCATAACATGTCATCATGTCGATTTCAACGATAGTCGACAAACAACGTCATCGTGTAACTGAATGTATCTTCTGCTTTGTTCATAAGTACTGTATGTGTTTTCATTCTATTCAAGAAAATAGGATATATATGGATTATCAGATGCATGTAATTATGCAGACTTATGATAACAATCAAATCCATATTAAATATTATCTTATTCCTTTCGCACGGTATAGTCTCTACAGAACCATGCAATATTGGTCAACTGCTGTGAATCAGTTGGAAAATAAAGCTTTGAGATAGATCGTGTTGAGTTGTGGTGATTTTAGTTTATTTTTAAAAATATTTAAACTTCCTAGGGTCCGATGATTTGATCCAGTAGAGTGCCGGAGTAGACCCGTTAGAAATTCTGTAAGGACAGCCCAAAATAATAGTGTAGGAAGAATTGTCAGCAAAAAATTAAAACAACCATGCAGCAGTAGCCAAATAGATCCATGTACATTCAGGAGGGTGCTACATGTAACGATTCCATATAATCCATCCGCCTGGAAATAAGTCACCATTTACTGTAAATCTCTATGCTACACAAAACCATTTATCCGTACATACATGTAGAACAGTTCGAACAACTGCATGACGTCTAAAGTATGGTAATTGTTACGCTTTCCATTGTCCAACAAGTTCTGAAGAGGGTACAATGTAGCTTTGGGGAATAATTGTTAGAGCTGAAACGGTTAGACGGTTAACCGGTTAGCATCCGGTTAGCGACGTAACCGGTTAGAAAAAAAAAGAAACCGGACGTAACCGCATCCCGTTGTCAGTTGAATGTGAACGTGAATAATCCTCAAAATATTAGGTTAAATGATGCAAAACTAATACTAAATCCCGTGTCACCGATAGTAGAGTGCAATGCAAGCATTAATTGGTACACGCGGTAGTATCAGATACTTAGTAGCAATTCTCGAACTGTCTGGAAGTGTCGGCGACCTTCAATCAATTCCGACCCTTTGAAGTTTTCTTCCGACAAAAGCACGTGTGCAGTCACTGTGTATCAAGTCTGAATGCACACAAGGAAGTGACAACGTAAAAGTGGCGTTGTGTGCCAATGCGTGCTTTCGTAACTTAATAGTTAATACTGCACGAAGCAACATGGATTCAAATTGGAATCACACCACGACATACTATATATAAAACTGTTTTACAGTGGGGTTTATAAAAACTATGTAAGTCGACAAAGTTTGAAGATTGAGATCAGCTGCACAATGTCTTCACTCTTCCCGTTCTTCCTCCCTGTTGTGATTTAATATAATCAATTCAATTGAGTGACCAAACAGACATCGTAGTTGAAGCAACCCAAAACTTCTTCAATAATCTTCCCTTTTATCAAGGAAATTGATGCTCCATGCTACTCTGTAACTGGTTGTGCCTGTGGGACTAATTAACACTCAATTTGGCAGTAATTGCTATATGTTAAGTGATTGCATACTAAAACCGAAACCGAAACGTAAATTATATAACCGACGAATAGCTCGAATACTGAATAGGACTGCGAGTCTGACCTAACTGACCTTCCTTTTTGTTCTCTAGTTATTACTTTCTTGTCTTTATATATAATGCATTGGAGGATATACCAATGATGATAATGATATATTACAGATCTTTAATATATAGTTTTGTTACTCGTTTTACCAATACCCATACTATTGTTACTCGTTTTACAAATGCCCAAACATATGCTGATCACGGCAAATAAGCGATCTCCCCTGCCATTCACAAATTTCACTTGCTCATTCCCCATCACGAGAGCCAGCAAAAGAACAGTGAATGCGTGTTTTTGAATATCGTTAAATGCCGTGAATAAGGTCTTTATTTCAGCTACTACTTCTCACCTAGGTTTGTCCCTGGAGCATGGCATAATGTCGACATAATTAGTGTGAGAGAAGTCCGCTAGAAATTTAGCGGTTAACCGGTTGAAATCCGGTTAACCCCGATGGTTAACCGGTTAGAAGAATGGGTCAACCGTTTCAGCTCTAATAATTGTTCCGCTTTACTTGAATTATAAATAATAAAATACCTAGCCCCCAAATGGAACCGCACATTGTATTCCAAAAAACAACTGAGCACTGTGTTATCTAATAATGAGATAATGGTAGCATCAACGCGCGCAACGTCATGGATTATCCGCTTATCTTGTGTTGGATGCGTCCACTCGCACATGAGTGAGAGGGAACATATTTGGCAGGCCTGTGTGACGTGTGTGGGTGGTTGTGCAAAGTTTCAATGTGTTCAAACACAACTATGTAACCATTCCTCAAAACTGCCTTCGCATGCTTGTACATTGTGAATATCCACCCCCTGACTGTGTTTGCATGCATGCACATTGTCAGTCTATTGAATACTAAAAACCCAGTCTAATTTCCCACACACGACTGCCTCTGATGGTCACTCGGTGAGACAGTGTCAGCTGTATTCACTCACAACTGGACCATTTTGAGCAGAATGTATGTGCTGATGGTGCTCACTTCAGTTGAACGATGTAAGGGGAGCCACACTATTTATTTGATAAAATCACTGTTCTGATGTTCCGATGCGGGTTTTCGTGGTGTATTGACCTATTCCACTGCTTCCGTTTGTCAGTTACATGACATGGACACCACTACGAGATAACTCATAGTGGCAACCTGCGAGGGTTGCGTACTATGAGATAACTCGTAGTGGCACTCAATGTGTTAACATTTTTCTGTATGAGGTTACCTTCATGGTGTAATCAACTCCTCCTATAGTTTTGATCGTAGATATTTGAAACTTCAGAATATTGTTACCCACATATTGGAGATGTGCAACATGTATATAGATGACGGAAAAATTATGTTTTTACGGAGTTATTAACCCTTTTCGACTTAGAAAATTTCAACATTTGTTTTAATTTCTTTAACAAAGCGGCATCGACTTGCCATGTTTTCGGGGGACACTGTGGTCTGCTGACCTTTTATTTATTTTAGAGTTATTGATCCTTTCTCGACTTTAGAGTGAATTTTGAGTGAATATGCACTTGGGTGCCTTAATTGTGGAATCAACTCCTCATACAATTCGTATCATATCTACCTAAAACTCTTAATCTTAAATCAGGGTTTCCACTAGAGGTTAGGGGAATGGTACACCCCTATGGCCGCTGGGGGAAATCACAGTCTATCAACAAAATGTGAATATCTAATATTATTTAGTAAATCAGTCAATAATTTAAACGTACTCAACAATCTGATGCGATGGTCCCCATATCATCAGATTCCAACAACATTTTTTGAAATGCCGCTTCAGAATTGCCCAAAAATAATGCTAACCACAGTCAACTATAGTATAAATTAGCCCAAAACCTGTTATTTATCAATATTTTGTTCAATAAAATCTGGCTGGATTGTCAAATATCTAACTTCAAAAGCCACTTGATTTTAGAGTTATCCATCTTCATCTGCAATTCGGCCCGAGAACGTCGGCTTGTCGACTTTTTTCCAGGCCCCCAAAAAGTATCGGTGGTGAAAGATAATAGGTTTCCAAAATTGATATCTGATCACTCTGAGCTTTGATGGGCAACTCGACTCGAACAAACAATTTTTTACCCCAAACCAAAGAAATAGTAATTTGGGAGCGTTAATTCGGATTATGCATCTTTAAGCCAAGTTCTGACTATCGATGGTAATACAAGTAGATAAAGTCAAGGAATCATAATTGTCTTATATGTTTCACAATTTGAAGGGTTAATGAAACGATGTTGTCATTTGGCACTGCATGTAAACATTGATATTGTATAGGTACTGTAATCTTTGCGAGAAGACGTCAAGTTCAATTCACTCTTAAAATAAATGTACTGACAATTTGTTGTACCGCCACCATAATGGTAGAGGAAACTGTTAAAATTCACAATTTACTTCGAGGTCCGACTTCACTACATTTCATGACAATATTTTACACCATGAAATATTCCTGATCATTCTGTAGTGGCTAACATCTGGACCTCGTCTACATAATCATTAATGAGAACCAGTCAGAACAGTGTGTTAGTTGAGAACGTAATCGCAACATAACCAGGCATAATCAACCATGTGGCTTTTAGCGATGTCTGCTTCGATATCTTTCAGAATACGGCAATAATTGTCAATGTATGTAGCCCTGAATAGCATTATTTTCCTGAAAAATGGCTCACTAGTGATCAGCGTTCACAGGCAAATAAAATATCTTTGTTTATTACTCCATTGATGTAATTTAGTGGCATATATACACATGTAGGCATTTAATCTGTGGATCGGGTAGGAGAATATGACGGGAGGGGAAATTTGGGTATGGGGATAGGGATCTTAAAAGGGATCCTTGGCCCCCTTAAAAGGGATTCTCAGCTCCTATAGCAGAAACCCTGCTTAAATGTAGATCGTTTTGGGTGTGAATATACATGTAGTTCAATATGCCTATGTATGGACATCAGCCTTTGTTAACAAAGGCCAAGCAATAGGCTAGCTTATAACAATGTATTATATTGAATGTTGCTGAAATTAAGCCTATATTTTAAACTAAGAATGCCATCGTCAGATGGTTGACACTGACAGGCATCCGGTAGACCCTAGATATGAATGTCCCTTGTTATAATAATTGAAGCATATATAGTATAGGGCTAGTCTAGATAGGAGAAATTAGTAACGTAGTTGAGATGACACAAGAAACTTACAAGTGCATTTTTGTCTGGATTCCAGCCCGCCAAGACAAATTGATGTTTTTACCAACCAAGCTAAACAAATTCTATGTCCTCATATGAATACAAATCAACAACAAAAAAATCTTCATAGGAAAGAACATTTCTAAGTTTAGTATTGAACAGATAGAAACGTCAAATCGACTATATTCTGGAATCTTAATTCTGCATTTATAGTACACATATTGGTGGTCATCTTTATATCACATTCTTATTTCTGGTAATTTGTATATTATAGGTCCAAGGATAGGCGGAGGAGTAGAAATGATAGCAGAGATAGGCGAAGAGAGAGATCTCGCTCAAGGGAAAAACGTCGTAAGAAGTCCCATTCAAGAAGCAGATCAAGAAGCAGGTAAATTAATACTTTTTAGACCAGTTAAAGATACGGGCGCCGTTGGCGGTGGGTATGCTATTAAAATATTCACCTCCGTCAAAAAACGCCATAAACAGAAGGAATAGTAAGATATAGACAGACTTTGTTCAGATGCCAATCAGACATATGGCATAAGCAGTAATTGTTTGTAAATTTCCCCCCCTTTGTTATGTAAGCAAAAAAAACGTTACATTACTTGGCTTTTGTTTAGATCCGGATATGGTAAACATAAATAGAGGATATCCACACTTTTTCAGTGGATATAGGTTATATCTCATGAGTGATGACAAAACATTGAATTTCCACGAGTGGCTTTAGCCACGAGTGGAAATTCAAATCTTTTGTCATCACGAATGAGATTTAACCCATATCCGCTGAAAAAGTGTGGATATTCTGTTTATTATATACTTTAGTTACTTGCCTACGGCCCCCAATGAATGTCAATACATCCAAAATTTCACCAGTGGGATATCACTTATATCTCACTAGTGGGATATCACTTATATCTCACTGTTAAAACCTTATAATTCATGGGCAAGTATATAATAAAGAGCGTTATTTGTTACTGTTTTCCTGATATGGAAATAACAAAGAGCGTTTATGTAATTTTTGTGTGATTAACCAATAGAATTGCGCTGTGTTATGCACAACTTCTGTAACACGAGC